>JAMCCL010000651.1:0-21509 GCA_024516035.1 Bactericera cockerelli
CTCCATAAAACATTCGACATTACTGACACAACTTAAAAAACTAGGACTAACAGACAAAGTACTAAATTGGTTTGACTCCTACTTGACTGACCGAACACAAAAACTGAAATTAAATTCCCAGTTATCTGATCGTGTACAGTGTCGTGCTTTTTCAATTCCGCAGGGCACAATACTCGGTCCTTGTTTGTTTAATTGTTTTATTAATTCTCTTCCTGGAATAAGCAAGGGCCAAGTATTTTGCTATGCAGAGGACACAGTACTATGCTACTCATCAAATAACTGGGAAGAGACTCACCGACTTGCATCTACTGACCTGACAAACATTCAAAACTGGTATATACAAATGTCCCTTCAAATCAATCTTTCTAAATCTCATTATATGACTTTTTCATCAGACCAGAGAGGACAGCCACTAACATCAACAATACAACTAACTGACATTGAAAATAAAACAATAACATTACAAAAACTGACAAACATATGTTACTTAGGTGTTATACTTGACGAAAACTTAAAATGGACAGCACATATTACTTCACTCAAAAACAAATTACGACACTAGACTTATATTTTCTACAATCTAAACCAAGTTACTTAGGTGTTATACTTGACGAAAACTTAAAATGGACAGCACATATTACTTCACTCAAAAACAAATTACGACACTAGACTTATATTTTCTACAATCTAAACCAAGTCTGTAATGATACACTACTTCGCGAAATATATTTCGCGTTAGTTCAGTCACTTTTACAATATTGTATCACAGCTTGGGGAGGAACGTATGAAAATATAAAGACTCAACTACGAAGGACTCAAAATATACTTCTCAGGACTATACTAAAAAAAGACAAACTTTTTCATACTGACCAACTATACAAACTATTTAACGTTCCTACACTAGATGACATTTACATTTACAAAACAAGTATATTTGCTATAAAGAAAAAACATACCTGGACTATAAACCCTAACACATACACTACAAGACAGACTGGACAAATGATCCAAACACTCAAGCACAAATCACTAACAAAAAGACATTTTTCATACGTAGGTAGCAAAGTTTTGAATGAGATACCTGAAGATTTTAAAGATAAAAATCTCCAAACTTTACTATCAAGAGAGGTCTAATGCAAGGTGCCCCTCTTTCCCCTCTGCTGTACAATATTGCTACTAACCACATCATTGATGAGTTAACAGAAGAAGGTCTTATCAATAATTATGGTGTACATGTTACCCAATCAGTCAAAATGACAGCCTTGGCTTTTGCTGATGATATTTGTTTGCTGGCCAATTCCTTACATTCGGCTGATATCCTGTTCAAAATTGTAAACAAAAGATTGAAAAATCTTGGAATGTCTCTAAATGTTGCTAAAACCCAAGCTATCATTCTAAAGAAAGGACTGTGCATTAGTGATACTTTTTCACTAGATGACCATGAAATAAAACCTGTCACAAATGAAAATCTTGTCAAATATCTAGGAACAACTCTCAGAGAAAAAATTATCCTTGATAAAGAAACAACAATTAAATCAATAAGTGAAAAAATTGATAAAGTAACTAAATCACCCTATCTTAAAGCTGATCAAAAGTTGAAAATTTTGAATACATATGTCTGGCCAGTTCTTACTTATAAACTTCAAAATACACCACTGGATAGATGGAACATCCCGTTCATCGAAGATCTTGATAAAATGATACGCTCCTCTGTCAAACAAATTCTCGATATACCCAGAGATGTGCCGGATGCTGTCCTTTATGCAAGCCGTAATGTTCGTGGACTACAAATGTTTCGATTTGCATGGGAAATATCGGTCCAGAGGATGAATCTTTTTCTATCTCTCAAAAAACAACAAGACCCTATCATTACTGCTTTGAAAGATATTGACAATGAAATTAAAACCTGTTCAAAAAATTTAGATATTGACATTCCAGTTGATGAAGCAAAAGCAGCCCTAGTCCGAGAGAAACTGAGAGACAAAGAGTTTGTCAAATGGGAAGGAATGAAGTTGAAGGGGCAGGAGTTAGCCTTTTCAAGGAAGTGAAAAGCCACAATAAATATATACAACCAAAGAAGGCCTTACAAATAATGAAGTAACTGAGGTGATAAAGATGTGTACCAACACAGTGGCAGTCAGAGCTATTCCTGGCAGATCCAATGATGGTGTGCAGTGCCGCCGGTGCCCCATGGGTCCCGAGAATAAACCCATGAAACACTTGCACACGTACTTGGAAATTGCCAGTTCAGTCATCTCCTGCGTATAAATCGCCATAACACTGTCCGAACTATGATTGCTAATGAATTTAGAAAAATGAACAAATATGAAGTTTATGAAGAAGTGAGTGGTTTAGCTGAGGATGGATCATGTAGAAGAATTGATATAATGGTCATTGACAGGAAAACAAAGAAAGGTATAATTATTGACCCTACTATCCGTTTTGAAATCAACCAAAATCAACCGATGGATGTGCATGAAGAAAAAGGTAGTATTTATATCCCTACTATACCTCACTACAAGGAGAAATACAATCTTGCTCATATTGAGGTCATTGGTATCATGATCGGGGCAAGAGGTACCATTACCTCCTTCTTCAGAGATTTCTGCCGACGATTCAACATCAAAGAAGATGCCATTAAATCAATTGTACAACATGTCATTAGATCATCAATATCAATGATCAGAAATCATATATATGGACCTCGTTAACTCCTACATTAACCCCCATCTGCTCTACATTCATAGATCTATTTTACTAATCCTAATATTGAATAATGCCATGTTATAGTCAAAATTTATCTCTGGGTTTTGTTTCCAAATTTCATCTCTAATCATCATAACTTCTGGACTGGTATTCTTTGTCTTCGGGCAGCCTGCTGCTGGGCAGGAAGACGGCATTTCAGCATATCTCTCTCCAAATTTTACAATTTTAAAATACAGACTGAAACAGTGGCTGTATATTGAAAACAATAGAACTAAAATCTCGAATATTTTAAAATGACATCCCCCCCCCCCCCGAATTATTTGAATGTATAATAATTAAAACTATTTTATTTTTCAAGTTTTTTTAATTTTTCTTATTATTTTTAACTAAAAGGACAGTTTATTAACATTATAAATATAATAAAAAGTGGCCCAACACATGCTTTGCATAATGGGTCACTTAAACTTGCCATATTTTAATTTTTAGTTGATTAAATTTATTTATTTATTTTTTAGATATATCTATTGATGAAGATGTAAAGTATTTGATTAATAAAAAAAACTTTCGAAAGTACAAAAAAAAAAAAAAAAAAAAAAATAAATGTTGACCCAGCACCTAAATGGGAAGTATTGTGTCACTTCTCGCCCATCAGAGGGGAGGCATACTACGGGATGAGCAGGCTGCAACACAGACCACAAGCGTCTACAGTAGCTCCTGTTTTCATGGCTACGAAATAAAAAAGGCTGTGAAACACTCATCTTAAAAATAAAAAAATAGATGTGTTTCTTTGTATTATTATATCACAATTTAAGGGGGTAGCACAGAATAACAGGACTTTCTCCTTTCATATTCTAATATGTATCTTATTTTGCTTACAATTCCACCACTGGATGCTGCTGAAACCAAAGCAGGTACTTATTTTTTCTCACGTGTGGCATAAGCAAACGCTATACTATAACATTCAAAGAACAGAGTCGAAAAATTTGGACTCCGCTGGGACTCGAACCCAGGTCACCAAGACTGCAAGACCTGGTGCGCTACACCACTGGACCACGGTGACTACTAAACTTATACAGCACGAAAGAATGTGGGGGAATAAATATAATTACATCATCAAAGGAATAACGGGCGATGAGGCTCTTGACCGGACTGCCTGGAGACATAACTGGTAAAAAATGTCGACCCCGCTTGAGCGGATTAAAGACAAAGTAAAAGAAGAAGACATCATAAGAAATACACCTCATTTATGCTACTGGTGCTAGTTCTCACGATGATTGATCGCACATAGAAATAGGTACGTCGCGTCGCGTCGTTCAGAAGGAGCCAATTTTTCCACTCGAGTTGACTGGAGACTATCATTTCCCCCAGCTGTATCCAAGCTGGTTACAACAACAACAACAAATATAATAAATAACAATGGCCTCTCACCTCAAAAGCCCCCAGCCTCCGTGGCGTAACGGTTTGTGACTACGACCCGTAGATCCTGAGTTCGTTTTCCGGTTGGAGCAGACTTTTCTCACAGAAAATTCTATTCCCTCCGAAGATGTGAGACTGGCAATTCCGGGCCTACTCAGGCTGGGTAAGGTTAATGTGGGTAGCTGGTACGATTCCCAGCGAATGGAGGGTAAAACCCCCGTCCTGTCTACCTCTAGTCAGGACGTTAAATCCAAATGGAATCAATGGACATGAAAGGAGCCTAGACATTGGATCTGGGCGTCCATGTAATCCTCTCACCACCGTGATTTAGGTATTCAATACCTATTATTATTATTATACAACGCTTTATTAGGTATAAATGGACATTATGTACATACAAATAATTAATTTAACAATGAACAAAATGGAAACAATATATACAATGAAAATGAAAAAGAATAGAAAATATATAAAAACATAAGTCCTAACTAAAGGACTTATGTTTTTATTACGCAGAATAATTATTACGGACACGGAATATTATTTATTATTACCTCGAAGGCGGGCCGCTGGTCCGGATTCAGGTCGGTGCACAGGAAGGCGATGCGGACGAAGTGCTCAGGACACGAGCCGCAGAACTTGGCGCGGAAGTCTTGCTGGTCCAGGCCGAAGTCTGGCGAGCGCGGCATGAAGTCCGGGTCTGCGGTCACGCGGCCAATGATCTCGCAGAGGACAATCCCGAACGAGAACACGTCAACGCTCTCGTCGTATTCCTGACCTGGAGAAAAGAAGTTATCATATTTGTGTTAATCATGATCTGTCCCGGTAGCTCAGTGGTAAAGGCGGCACTCTGTGAATCCTAAGATTCCAGAGGTCGTGGGTTCGAAACCCAGCCGGGACATGACAAGTTATCCTCCCATTTGGGATTTTTACCACATAATAATATGTCTTGGGCTTACTGCTGGAATTATGGGACTTTAATAGTCTTAATGGGGCAGTATAAATAAGGCGATATTATTATTATATATTATTCACAACTACTCAAACTCGCTTAACTAAATCCACGCTGAAACTATATTGGTGCAGGAATGGGACGAGTAGAAGAATGATACATTAATCTAGGTCTAGGCCCAGGGTCCTCGTTGTTGCTGCCTACTTACAGGTAAATAATAAAAATACTTTATATAACTTACAGGTAATAGAATTAAGTTATAGATAGAATTACAGACCTTACAGAAAATAGAACCAAGTTTCTACACGTACATAGATTACACGTACATAGCAGACAATACCTTGTTTGCATTCGGTGCTAGAACTCTAAGTCTCGACTTTCTCAACCAAAATGTGTAGGTGTAACTTATTGAATGCCATTGTTTTTCCATGCATTATAAAGTGGTACGAATTCGCCGTCAAATTATCGAGTTTTGTGACATCACGATTTCGCAAAATGTACCAATCGATTGAACATTGCTTTTGCTGGATTAGTGTCAATGGTTTTTGCATTTGTCTTCAAACTACTCTTAGGTAAATCACATGTTCAAAGGATCCGCACATTTTGCCAAATCATGATATCATAAAAGTTGGTAATTTAAAGGCAAACGCAAAGATCGTGAAACTGTCATAAATATGTACAATACAAACAAATAAAATTTAAGGAAAAAATAAAAAGAAATGACTAATTCTATAAAGACTGTTGAGTTAAATTCCAAAAACATTTATTTGATGCGATTTCATTATTGTAGTTAAGTTTTCTTCATCACGGTTGTTTGTGTCTTTCTTGATTTTAATGTTGAAATCGCCCAAGGAATCGTTTTGTTTTATTTTGACGTTTACTTCGATAGAACCCCGGAACAGCTTGCATTGATCTTTCGTAAACGTTTAACTTCATTACAATATCTTTCATTCCATCCAACGACTAGAGAGTATCTGTTGTCACTATTCGCACTTCTACATTTTTTAATTGTAACTTTGTACATTTCCTAAGTGTCTTTTGTGGTCGAGTTTTTTGTCTAATTATTTTACAGTTTGGCTTAACGGTGCATGAATGAAAAGACTTACAATAGGGATTTTCAGTTCTCTTTCTACTGGAAATGAACTTTTTTCTCCCCGTTTTACAGGAACTACAGTCCCCAATATGCGAATGAATATTTTTTTTTAAATATTTTGAATTTTGTACATGTTCTATTGCTGTTTGGAATATTTGTACGTTATTCACTGATCCATTTGTCCAGCACTTCAAATGTTTTTCAGTGTTTTCTAATTTCTTTTTTTTTCTTCTTTGGGTACATTTTTGTTTTAACTGACTGTTTGACTGATTCTCTCTGCGCGTGCAATTCTCAAAACAGTTCGAAAGATTTCCCTGCGTTCTTTTAAAACTGACATTATTTGTATTTGGAGTTTTTTTTCGATTATTTTTTTTGTATCTTTTCGACTTGTCACCTTGTCCTTTTTCAACAAAGCTTTCAAATATACGTGTTTTATTCTCTCTGGATTGTTTTTTTGGAATTCCCTTACAAATACAATATATTTTACATGTTTTTGTACTGTTACATTGTTCCAATTCAACTAAGCGTTCAAATGAATGTATTTCATTCTCTCTGCATTGTTTTTTTTGGTGTTCCTTTTCGATTACAGTATCTTTTACACTTTTTTGTCCTGTTACATTGTTCTTCTTTGACTAAGATTTCATCTGTATGTATTCTATTCTTTTTAGAATGCTTTTTTGACTCTCTTAAGTTTAAAGGTCCTGTATTTTCTACATGGATTTTTTTCAGTGGCACCATTTTTTTGGCGATTGGTTCTAATTTTAGGGTAAGTTCGTGGATTTGTCCTGGCCTGTTGCAAATTGTCACATTTATAAGTTTTGGTCTGTCTAGAATTTTTCTTTGGTGTTTGGATTTGATTATAATATATTTTATGTCTCTTTGACTTGTCAAATTTTTCTTTTTCAATCAAGCTTTCACAAGTTAACATATTATTCTGTTTAGAAAGTCTTTGAGAGTCTCCAAAAATTGGAGTGTATATTATACATCTTTTTGGCTTGTCAAATTGTTCTTTTTCAATCAAGCTTTCACAAGTTAACATATTATTCTGTTTAGAAAGACTTTGAAGTTCTCCGAAAATCGGAGTGTATATTTTACATCTTTTTGTCTTGTCAAATTGTTCTTTTTCAATCAAGCTTTCACAAGTTAACATATTATTCTCTTTAGAAAGTCTTTGAAGTTCTCTGAAAATCGGAGTGTATATTTTACATCTTTTTGTCTTGTCAAATTGTTCTTTTTCAATCAAGCTTTCACAAGTTACCATATTATTCTGTTTAGAAAGTCTTTGAAGTTCTCCGAAAATTGGAGTGTATATTTTACATCTTTTTGACTTGTCAAATTGTTCTTTTTCAATAAAGCTTTCACAAGTTAACATACTATTCTGTTTAGAAAGTCTTTGAAGTTCTTCGAAAATTTGAGTGTAGGGCAGTATAGGATTGTTAATAGAGCTCTTCTTTTTCCAAGTTTTCGTGTTTGAAGTAAGAGGAGTTATTTCATTTGCTATGACGCCGATTTTAGGGCTCTCTTGTAGATTTGTCCTGTCACCATGTTCTATGTCAACCAAGCTTTTATGGGATTGTATTTCATTCTTTTTAGAATCCTCTTCAGTCAGTTCAAAATTTGCAGGTACTGTATAGTCCGTATAGAACTCATCTAGTATCGGATTGTAAACAGAGCGCTCCTTTCTCCATAGTTTTGAACTTGGAGTAGAAGTTACTTCATTTGCTATGACGTCGATTTTAATGCTCTTTTGTAGATTTGACTTCTCACCTTGTTGTATGTCCACCAAGTTTTCTTTTTTCTTGTTCCTTGTACTTGGAGTGGGAGTTACTTCATTTGCTATGACGCCGATTTTAATGTTCTTTTGTAGATTTGATTTTTCACCTTGTTTTATGTCCACCAAATTTTCATTGGTATACAAATCATTCTTTTTAGACAGTCGAAAATTTGCAGGTACTGTATACTCCGTATAGACCTCATCTAATATCGGATTGTAAACAGAGCGCTTTCTTTTCCACTCTGTGTTGGGAGTCAGAGTTACTTGAATTGCCATGAGACCGATTTTTATAGACGAGTACGTTATTTTTTGCGAACGATTGTGGCGACTAATTAATGCTAGCGACAAAGAAAAAAGTAAAATATATTTTTTACTACATCTGACATCATAATTTGGTCGTTTGCTCCAAGAAGACACAGTGTAATAACGTTAAAGATGAATACAGTTAAAAATGTGTTTGTAATAAATATCGAATTCTAATCTTTGGTGTTATCCAGCGATATGTATTTACAATAAATTTAGGTGCACATTGTGCGCTGTGTTTAGAATTAAAATTTTATGTATGATTTTCATTTTAAATGAGATACTACACTGACTGGCTATGTGAAAAAAAACTTGCGTATTGTTTCTCAACTTATTTGTCCAATTCATTTTTACTTTCCTTATCCTTTAATAAGGAAAGTATTGTATTCGTCGAAAATTTGACCCATCCAGTTTTTCACATTTCTGGGCGAATCATAGCCTCAGGATACCAAAAATGTTGTTTTCGGCCATTGGTCCGTGCGTCTATTTGTCCGTCTCTGTGAACAAAATATCTCGAGAACGGTAAGAGCTAGAGACTTGAAATTTTCTATGAAAGTCGATTTTCTACCGCACGAACCACGAAACTTTTGGTTCAAATCGGCCGCAGATATTAGCCGCAAGCGCCGCTTCTTTGAATTGGTTGAAGATACAAAAAAAGTTAGGGAACAACATTTTCTTTGATTAAAAAAATAATAGGGGTTTATTCTGATCATTTTCGTGATATCTTGAACTTTTTGGACCTCGGCCCCAATTTACCGGTATTTTGGGGGGCCCGCTGTCGCGGCCTACGATCCGCTTTTGCAAACGGCCAGCACTTTGTGAAGAATGTACGAGTATAAATACCAGTTCTTCTCGAAGTTCCAGACCAGTTCAAATTTAGACCTTCCACAAGTACCGTCAAATTGTTCTCAATAAAATCAGTTCAAATTTAGACCTTCCACAAGTACCGTCAAATTGTTCTCAATAAATTCAGTTCAAAGTTTATTTCTTACACATAGAAATTAATCTTTTCATTTCAACAATTCAATAAGTAAGCTACTATCAGATACGCAAGTAGAATAACGGACTCCATCAAGGAGCCGGTCCATTCATTTTTGGTCCTTCGAGCCACGGATCATTCACTTTTGGTCCTTCAAGCCACATAATTCAACTTTTGCACCTTCAAGACACGATCAAGTCCCTTCAAGATAAGCTTCAATCGACATGACGGAAGCAAAGTTGAAGTTGCTGACTGCAAAAGCGGAGAACATATTCGGTAATGTACAAAGTACCTATGATTTTCTAGCAGTAGTAGCAGTTGACAAAACAAAGAAGTCTGCGCTTTTAAGTAAAGTAGCTCTTCTAGACTCTTATCATCAGAAATATGAGGCTATTATTAATGATATTCAGGAGCTCAAACTATCTGATAATAATGATTATGTACCAGACTACAGCCAACTTAATGCATTTGAAGAGCTAGTAGGTATTATCAAATACAATTCAAATTTATGCAGTAAATCTAACTCTAGCTCAGAAAAGATAGTGCCAGAGCTTCCCAGACTGCCGCCATTAGATCTGCCCTATTTCGATGGCAATATTCAACTGTGGTCAGTTTTCTCTGAGACGTTCACATCTCTCATTCATTCTAACAAGAGCTTATCCAATGATCAAAAAATTCATTACCTAATATCTCGATTAAAAGGTTCTGCTCTCAGTGTTTGCTCAGGTATTCCCGCAGTCGGATCAAATTACGAAACAATATGGCAAGCACTGAAGGACAGGTACGAGGACAAGAGAACGATGGCAGGGAGCTACATGGATTCCATTCTCGATTTCAAGAATATCAAGTACGAGTCAATCGAGATGTATCAGAAGTTCATTGATGAGGTCGGTATGTCAGTTTTGGCTCTTAAAGCTCTAAAGTTGCCAGATCTAGCAGAGTACATTCTGTACGCACTCTCAGTCAAAAAGTTAGACCCTGAGTTATGTAGAAAGTTTGAATCTAAAGCGTTCAATAGCCAAGACATGCCAAAGTTCACAGACTTATTAGCATTTGTTAAAGAACAAGTGCGCATTTTGGAGCGTATACAAGGGAGTTCGAGTTGTATGAGGGACTCAAAAGAGTCCCTCATACAACTCCACCTCAAAGTAAGCACAGAAGTCAATACAAGGCTATCACATTAGTCTCTTCTGAAGATAAGAAAGTATGTCCAGCGTGCAAGAACGCAGGCCACTCTTTGTTTCACTGCTCTTCATTTATCGCGCTCGACCCAGCAGCCAGAGCCGATTTTGTGAAAATTAATAAATTATGTTTTAATTGTTTGAGAGCACAACATCAAGTCGCAGCTTGCAGCAGCACGAGCGGGTGTCGGAAATGCGGCTACAAACACAACACAATGCTTCATCGTCAATCATATGAAAGTGAGAGTACACCAGCACCGCCAGTTCCCGTCACATCGCAGCCGCAGCCACAGCCGTCCAGTAAGAAAGATACGTCCGCCGCCGTCATATGTGCATCTAGTCAACATACAATACCTATGGCGAGTACTACAGTCCTGCTCTCTACCGTTCAGGTGTATGTAAGAGGCGTTCTGGTACGTATGCTTCTGGATAGTGCAAGCATGAGTAATTTCATCACACAAGCGTGTTGTAAGAAAATAGGAATAAAATATTCTCCTCTGTCAACGGATGTTGGTGGTATAGGAGGTATGAATAGCCAAGCTAAAGGATTCGCGTCCTTCATTATCACATCAAAATTAGACGCAAGAAAGAGTTTTAAGGTAGATGCACTAGTCGTTGATAAGATAACCGACCAATTACCTGTTTGTCCAGTTGACACTTCAAAGCTATTGCATATCAAACAATTCATTCTGAGTGATGATAAGTATCACTTACCAGGGAACATTGATGGACTGATAGGGGTTGAGTTATTTTCTCGTATCATTGGCAAGAAAAAGTTTGATAAAGGTCAACCTATTATCATGGAATCAGAGTTGGGTGATATAATAATGGGAAAAGTACCTACTCTCACAAATTCACATCAGAATATTTGCGCCTTCACAGAAACTCCTCTTTCATCTATTCTACAAAAGTTCTGGAACATCGAAGAAGTTTCGCCTCCAACACAACTGCTGTCTTATGAAGATAAGATATGCGAGGATAAGTTTGTATCTTCTCATCAAAGGCTAGATAATGGTAGGTACAGTGTGTCACTACCATTCAAAGCGGACCCTAATCTCCTTGGTGATTCCTATGAAATAGCAAAAAAGCGTTTCTACAACTTAGAACGTAAGTTTTCACGTAATAAAGATTACAAAGAAAGTTATAATGCAGCCATCTCTGAGTACATGACTCAAGGTCATGCAGTGCTAAAAGATGATCATAAGAAAGATACTATCTCATTTTACATGCCTCATTCTAGCGTCACAAAGCTAGACAGTTTAAGTACAAAGACAAGAATTGTTTTGATTTGAGTTGTTCAACAACGAGTGGTTTATCATTGAATGACATCTTATACACCGGGCCCACCCTGTATAAAGATTTGTTTAAATTGCTCACTTCTTTCCGTATGTTTCCTATTGCATGTACTGCGGATATCAAGAAAATGTTTCTTCAAGTATACGTCCATGAAGAAGACCGCAAGTTCCACCGATTCCTGTGGCGGAGTTCACCTGAAGAGGAGCTACAATGCTACGAGATGGAACGCGTGGTATTCGGCAACAAAGCTAGTCCTTTCCTAGCTCAGCGTGTGCTGGCGCAGCTAGCCATTGACAACAGCTCTCAGCATCCACTAGGCGCTCAGGAGACACAGAAGTTCTTCTACATGGACGATTATCTCTCCAGCTTCTTAGAAGAAGATCTAGCATCAAGAACTCTGATTGATCTCACTACAATGCTCGAGAAGGGAGGTTTTGAACTCACAAAGATCGCTACAAACAACAAGGTAGTATTAGAAAATATTCCTTCTTCTCGTCAGCTCATGAGTAATGTTCAGTGGGATCCAGACACCTACTTGAAGTTATTAGGTATTCAGTGGAATCCTAATGATGATTATTTTTCATTCACAGTCAATGTAAGTGACGTGAAATGCACAAAGAGAAATATTTTAAGTACAGTGGCAAGAATATTTGATATTCTGGGATTCGTAAGTCCAGTTATTATCACTCTAAAGTTATTTATCAAAGAGCTTTGGAATTTAAAATTAGACTGGGACGATAATCCACCTTTATCCTTCCAAGAAAGATGGTTTAATATTGTCACTGAGCTACCTGTACTAAATACATTAAAAATACCAAGACATCTATCTATTGTAATCGACTCAAAAGTCTCACTTGTAGGTTTCAGCGACAGCAGTGAACGTGCTATGGGCTCATGCGTATTCGCTCACGTATTACATCCTGATAATTCTACTCATGTTCATCTTGTTTGCGCAAAATCAAAAGTTGCGCCTATGAAGTACGTCACAATACCTCGTCTCGAACTTTGCGCGGCACTCATGCTAGCTAAGCTTATTTCAGTTGTAGCAGAAACATTTCAAGCAAGATATAATATTCAAAATATTTTATGTTTCACAGATAGTACTGTAGCACTAAGCTGGATAATTTCAGAACCATACAAGTGGAATACATTCGTCGCTAACAGAGTGGCGAAGATTCAAGATACTGTTCATCAGGACAACTGGTATCATGTATCCGGAGTAGAGAATCCAGCAGATGTTCTATCTCGTGGTACCACCCCTACAGAGCTCATAAGTAACACTCTATACTGGAATGGTCCAGATTGGTTGTCAAAACCCATTGACCAATGGGAACTATCTAGGTATGTGCCTAACTCTGACATAATATTAGAAGAAAGAAAAAAGTCCACTCTACATACAGTTGTTAGTAAGGAGACACCTCAAAACATTTTACTTGACTTAGCAAGTAGAATTTCGTCATGGAAAAAATTATTGCGATCAGTAGCAATGGTTTTAAAATTTTGTCGTCTTCTCCCTGCTGGCCCATGTACCCTGAGTGATTTAGAATACTCTGAAATTAGAATTTTGAAAGAACTTCAAAATGTTTCATTCAAATCAGACATTGAAAATATTCATAAAGGCAAGTCTTGTTCTCATGAACTCTTAAAGCTTAAGCCTTTCCTAGAAGATGGTTTATTAAGGTGTGGTGGTAGACTCGAAAATTCGAAATTATCTTATGAACATGTACACCCTATTGTGCTACCCAAATCACATCACATTATAAATCTACTGATTGAATATATTCACATCAAAAATTTCCATACTGGACCACATTTGGTTATCTCAATCTTACGTAAAAAATATTGGATTTTAGGCTGTCGAGACATTGTTCGTAAGCGCATTCAAAAATGCAACATCTGCTTCAAAACTAACCCTAAACCAATATTTCCGATTATGTCTAATCTACCTAGTCCGAGAGTAAAAGAAAGTTCAGCATTCTACAACACAGGCGTAGATTATGCTGGTCCGTTTCAGGTGACTATGACTCGTAAAAGAGGAGTGAAGTCGCAGAAAGCTTATTTATGTTTATTCGTTTGTTTAGCTACAAAAGCTGTTCACCTGGAATTGGCGTCCGACTTATCGACAGCAACATTCTTGGCGGCTCTCAAGCGGTTTATAGCTCGCAGAGGCACTGTGAAAAATATTTATAGTGATCAAGGCAGTAATTTCATAGGTGCTGCCAATGCATTAAATGATATGTATAAATTATTATCTTCACAGGTGTTTATTGACAGCTACACCCGAGAGCTCCTGAACAGTGAAATTCAATTTCACTTCAATCCCCCGGCTGCGCCGCATTTCGGCGGACTATGGGAGTCTAATGTCCGCGCAGTAAAAACTCATCTGTATCGTACCATCGGAACACAGATCCTCACGTACGAAGAATTGAATACTGTGTTGATTGGTATTGAGAGTATACTAAATAGCCGCCCGCTATGTCCATTGAGTTCAGAGCCAGGTGACCCTCTAGTTCTCACCCCGGCTCACTTTCTCATGCAGAATCCTCCTAATCACCTCCCTCATGTAGATCAAGATGTCAGTGTTAGATTGGGAGATCGCTATAAGTTTATTCATCAGCTGTTATCTGACTTCTGGAAGCGTTGGGTTAATGAATATTTAAGCTCTTTACAGGAACGTTCAAAGTGGCTTAAAAATAACTCCACCAAGCTAAAAGTTGGCATGCTGGTAATGGTGAAGTCAGAAAATACTCCTGTACTGTCATGGCCTTTAGCTCGCGTATTAGAGTTGTACCCCGGAGCTGACGGTGTTGTGCGAGTTGCATTAGTCAAGACGACAGGAGGAGTTTTCAAGAGACCTGCTGTGAAGTTATGTCCACTTCCTTGTCAGTGAAGGTGGATATTCATATGTTATGAAACCTGTTGTTTCATGGTGGGGAGTATGTCGCGGCCTACGATCCGCTTTTGCAAACGGCCAGCACTTTGTGAAGAATGTACGAGTATAAATACCAGTTCTTCTCGAAGTTCCAGACCAGTTCAAATTTAGACCTTCCACAAGTACCGTCAAATTGTTCTCAATAAAATCAGTTCAAATTTAGACCTTCCACAAGTACCGTCAAATTGTTCTCAATAAATTCAGTTCAAAGTTTATTTCTTACACATAGAAATTAATCTTTTCATTTCAACATTTCAATAAGTACGCAAGTTCTAGATAAGTACGTAGAATAACTGACTCCATCAAGGAGCCGGTCCATTCACCCGCTTTGACTAACTTTTTTATTTTTCATCCTAGATGGGGGTTTATAACAATCAAATCCAATGATTTTGAGGTGCTGATTACGAATTTGGCACTGATTTTTAACTATCTGTTACTGTTGAGTCACCAGTGGCGGAATTCGACTGCAGTTTGGGGGATAAGGAAAGTCGTGTGATGTTTACACCAGATTTTTTCACTTGTAAAAGGTGAAATACAGTTACTTGAGCTATTTTTAAGTTTAAAACTTTTTTCGCGCTTTAATGGACACTCCAAAAGATTTCATTATCACACACTCCACCCTGTATCTCGTGATCCGTAAATCGTAGCACACTCAAAATTTGAGGTATCCCAATAAGACCTTTAAAACAATATGCCACACGATATGTCATTCCATTTAAGATTTTAAAGTTGGTTCGTACATAGCCCGACTGGATAAAGCACTGCAGACTAATTTCCTTTTGCAAAAACTTAATCCTTCAAAAAATAAAAGGATATTTCTGGTCATAAGTTTTATTATGACTCAGTGGTAGAGGCGGCACTCTGTGAATCCACAGGTTCCAGAGGTCGTGGGTTCAAAACCTAACCGGGACATGATAAGTTATCTTCCGATTTGGGATTTTTACCACATAATGATACGTCTTGGGCTTACTGCTGGAATAATGGGACTTTAATAGTCCTAATCGGGCAGTATAAATAAGGCGATATTATTATTATAATATTTCTGGTCAGAAGTATTATTATTTTTTTTTGTATAAATAGGCCTAACTCGTGAATTTGTGCAAAAAAACAATTAAAATGTTACCCTTATTCTAATCTAATAATAAAATCTGGCTGGCTGGGGGACTGTAAACAGGGAGTAGACCAGCAGTCTGGCTGGGGGACTTTAAACAGAGAGTAGACCAGCAGTACCAGCACTGGTTTGGTTCTAGGAGCCCTTGTCAATTATTAGCGTTCTTGTAAAGACAGTGGTAGAAGTGATGAGTCATTCCTTCACTGTCTGGCTACCATCGTTCACGATGACGCCACCCTATGATGATAAAAAAAATAAACAATCTCTTCCACCCAAAGGGTTGGATGGAAGAGATTGCCACAGGCAATAACCCCGCCCTTTAGGTAGGACATTATTGTTGTTTTTTTTTTACTTATTTATTTTGTCATTTGTTTGTTTTTTTTTTTCTTTTCTTTTCTTAATTTTATACTGTTACCTGTACTTTGTCCTCCTAATAAAGCTTCATCATCATCATAGGGTGGCGTCATCGTGAACGATGGTAGCCAGACAGTGGAGGAATGACTCAGCACTTCTACCACTGTCTTTACAAGGAGGCTAATAATTGACAAGGGCCCCCAGAACCAAGCCAATGCTGGTCTACTCCCTATTTATAGTCCCCCAGCCAGACTGCTGGTCTACTCCGTGTTTATAGTCCCCCAGCCAGACTTTAAGCTTAAAAAAAAAAAAAATACTCACCCGTCATCATCTCAGGCGCCATCCAGTACGGATTGCCCACCACCGTGTAGCGCTTCTTCCTGGGGGCGCGCCTCGCTGCGGCCTTGCGAGGCACCTTGGCCAGAGGGCCGGGCCTCGGGGGGGCCGCGGCCGGGAAGGGAGGAGGAGGGGGGTCTGTGTGAATGACGCGGGCCAGGCCGAAGTCGGCCACTACGACGGATTTGTTCTGGAGAGAGAGAAAAAGATTCAGTATTCCGGTAGCTCAGTGGTAAAGGCGGCACTGTGTGAATCCAAAGATTCCAGAGGTCGCGGGTTCGAAACCCAGCCGGGACATGACGAGTTATCCTCCTATTTGGGATTTTTACCACATTATAATACGTCTTGGGCTTACTGCTGGAATAATGGGACTTAATAGTCCTAATCGGGCAGTATAAATAAGGCGATATTATTATTATTATTATTATTATAAATAAATAATAAATGTGTCAAAATAATTTGAAGGTAGAAAACACTTGGCTTTTTTTTCTGTATTACTTAATTATTTATTTTCAGATGGCCATTTCGCCAGTGTCGGCATCGTACAAAAAAAAACCTTGAGTTTTTTTTAGTTCATTGACGTTGACATTTACAAAAAAACAGACCCTTATTCCAGACATCACTCTCACTCTCATAATTTCCAAATCTCCCTCTCAACCGTCACACAACGCTTTCTGATTGGTTTGTTATTACGTTCAAATTCAGCAAAAAAAAGGGTTGGGTGGAAGAGATTGCCACAGGCAATAACGCCGCCCTTTGGTAGGACATTAACTTCATTATCTCTTTTTTTTTCTTGTATCTTTGCTTAATCTTTTTGTTTTTCTTTATAATTTCATTGTATTTTACTGTATATATTTTTTGTTCTACCTAATAAAGCTTACTATAATAATAAAATTAATAACATTGCGTTGTGCAACGGTTAAAGGGGTGATTTTTTTTTCTCCAATAACTTTATTATATTTCATCATACATACACATTCTTCATTTAATAGTTTCTGCAGTCCAATGGGGTTCGGTGGAAGAGAAAGCCACAGGCTTTAACATCGCCCCTTGGTTCACTACATATTCTATTGTGTTCTTTTTTTTCATGTTCTATTTTGTTGAATGTATCATGTAGTTGACCAATAAAGTGTTAAATAATAATAATAATGTACTTTTCAATGTCCCGGTAGCTCAGTGGTAAGGGCGGCACTCTGTGAATCCAAAGACTCCAGAGGTCGTGGGTTCGAAAGCCAGCTGGGACATGACATGTCATCCTCCCAATTGGGATTTTTACCACATAATAATATGTCTTGAGCTTACTGCTGGAAAAATGGGACTTTAATGTGGTCCTAATCGGGCAGTATAAACAAGGCGATATTATTATTATTATTTTCAATATGTGGTGGATTGCAGCGAAAGAGAATTAGGAATTATGAGAACGAGGGCCAGTTGCTCACCTCTCTGACTAGACAGTGCCTCACCTCTCTGACTAGACAGTTGCTCACCTCTCTGACTAGACAGTTGCTCACCTCTCTGACTAGACAGTTGCTCACCTCTCTGACTAGACAGTTGCTCACCTCTCTGACTAGACAGTTGCTCACCTCTCTGACTAGACAGTTCCTCACCTCTCTGACTAGACAGTGCCTCACCTCTCTGACTAGACAGTTGCTCACCTCTCTGACTAGACAGTTGCTCACCTCTCTGACTAGACAGTTGCTCACCTCTCTGACTAGACAGTTGCTCACCTCTCTGACTAGACAGTTGCTCACCTCTCTGACTAGACAGTTCCTCACCTCTCTGACTAGACAGTTCCTCACCTCTCTGACTAGACAGTTCCTCACCTCTCTGACTAGACAGTTCCTCACCTCTCTGACTAGACAGTTGCTCACCTCTCTGACTAGACAGTTGCTCACCTCTCTGACTAGACAGTTCCTCACCTCTCTGACTAGACAGTTGCTCACCTCTCTGACTAGACAGTTGCTCACCTCTCTGACTAGACAGTTGCTCACCTCTCTGACTAGACAGTTCCTCACCTCTCTGACTAGACAGTTCCTCACCTCTCTGACTAGACAGTTCCTCACCTCTCTGACTAGACAGTTCCTCACCTCTCTGACTAGACAGTTGCTCACCTCTCTGACTAGACAGTTGCTCACCTCTCTGACTAGACAGTTGCTCACCTCTCTGACTAGACAGTTCCTCACGTCTCTGACTAGACAGTTGCTCACCTCTCTGACTAGACAGTTGCTCACCTCTCTGACTAGACAGTTCCTCACGTCTCTGACTAGACAGTTGCTCACCTCTCTGACTAGACAGTTCCTCACCTCTCTGACTAGACAGTTCCTCACCTGTCTGACTAGACAGTTCCTCACCTCTCTGACTAGACAGTTCCTTGATAGAAATCTGTGAGTTGAGATCCCGGTGTATGAGAATTAGGGATTATGAGAATTAGGGATTACGAGACTGAGAGCCAGGTCGCTAGTTCCTCTCACTCTCTGACTAGACAGTTCTGTGAGTTGAGATCCCGGTGTATGAGAATTAGGGATTATGAGAATTAGGGATTATGAGAACGAGGGCCAGTTCCTCACCTCTCTGACTAGACAGTTCCTCACCTCTCTGACTAGACAGTTCTGTGAGTTGAGATCCCGGTGTATGAGAATTAGGGATTATGAGAATTAGGGATTATGAGAACGAGGGCCAGTTCCTCACCTCTCTGACTAGACAGTTGCTCACCTCTCTGACTAGACAGTTCTGTGAGTTGAGATCCCGGTGTATGAGGTCCATGGAGTGCAGGTAGGCCATGCCCGAGGCTATGTCGCGGGCGAGGCCGACTCGCTGTGGCCAGGGCAGCGCCTGGGCCGGGTCCTGCAGCAGCTCCTTGAGCGTGCCGCCCGCCACGTACTCGGTCACCAGGTTCAGCTTGCGATCCTTGTACAGGACGCCGATGAAGCGGATCACGTGCTGGTGATGCAGCGAGCGCAGCACGGCTACCTAGCCCAGGACGAGAGGAATATGATTATGTTTAAGGAATTTGATTAGGAATACGAAAGGAACATCTGTCCCAGTAGCTCAGTGGTAAAGGCGGCACTCTGTGAATCCAAAGACTCCAGAGGTCGTGGGTTCGAAACCCAGCTGGGACATGACATGTTATCCTCCCAATTGGGATTTTTACCACATAATAATATGTCTTGGGCTTACTGCTGGAATAATGGGACTTTAATAGTTCTAATCGGGCAGTATAAATAAGGCGATATTATTATTATGTTTCTTTAGCTATATTTCTCTTTCTAACCTTTTTTTTAGCTGTATTTTTCTTTCTAACCAGGTGTATATAACTAAAAAGTTGAAAAACACCACTTTAATATAATAGAATATAGATAGTTCTTTCTAACAAAAAAAAAAAATTCCAGGTTAGGTTTTTTCCAAATATTTCCATTTTATTCCAAGGTTAACTTCATTTTCTAACCAAAGTTAACCAAATGAACCAAACTGGAAACAAGAATTTTCTACTTCCATGTTGGTTAATTTTGGAAGTGGAATTTTTTCCTCTTCCAAAAGAAAAATGACTTGCTTCCAGTTTGGTTCTTTTTATTCCCGTCTGGGTAACTTTGGTTAGAAAGAAAAATACGGCATTTGTCAACACAATTTTAGTGGGTAGCGCAGAATCATAGAAACTTTCTTTATTATCCTAATATCTTATTTTTTGCCTATAATAGCGCCAGGTACAGTCAGGTGACTACAAGGTCACACACGGAGGACACGTCTGGCTGGGGGAGTTAAACAGGAGTTAATAACAAGGGTTGGGTGTAAGAGATTGCCATAGGCAATAACCCCGCCCTTTAGTTAGGACACATGTATATATCTTGTTTATTTTTTTTTCTTGTATATATGTTATTAATATTGTCAATTTTTATATTTAATTTTTACCATAATTTTTCTGTTAAATGTTCTACTAATAAAGAGTTTCTAAATAAATAAATTAACAGGGAAAAGACCAGTGTCTCACTAGAGGACAAAAACAGACAACAGACCAACCCTAACAAGCAAGACTAGCTTCCAGTTCCCCAAGGGTTTAATGGCCTATAAAGAAAAAGTTCTCATGATGTGATCCGATGCAATTTTTTGGCCACTTGTTTCTTTTTATTTATGTTTCTCACCTCTTTAAGGAAATTTCTCTCTGCTTCTTCGTCTACCCTGTATAATTCCTTGAGAACCATCACTTCACCTGTCTCCTTATGAGTCACCCTGTACACTTGACCAAAGAATCCTTGACCTGGTGAAAAGAAACATAAAAAAGTTGTTGTATCATCATTAAATAATAATAATAATTGATTTTCAATATTACGAAAAATTCTCGAGTTTTTCAAATCTATTAAATACGTACTTTTGAAATTACTTTTATTCATAAATATGTTATATGTATACACTTGTCGGCAGCATTATGCGCTCACTTGCTGTTTTCTATTTCAGCCCATATATTTAGTGGACTAAATTTAACATAATTTTATTCGTTTTAAATTTAAAAAAAAAAAGATGAGTGTTTCACGGCCTTTTTCAAATTTTAGTCATGAAACAGCAGCTACTGTAGACGCTTGTTATCTATGTTGTAGCTTGCCTATTCCGTAGTATGGCTCCCTTCTGATGGGCGAAAAGTGACACAGTACTTCCCATTTCGATACTGGGTCAACACGAGAGCACCGGAAAGTATCCCTTACTTTCCGGTGCTCTCGTAACTAAATTTTGAATACTTTCGTCGGCTCTGGGAATTGAATCTGGGATCTTTCACGAGAGAAGTGAGTATCCAGTTTCACTGATTTTCCCGAGATTTATAGGTACTATTTTTATTGAAGTTTATTAGGGTTGGAAATCGAATCAAGGATCTTTTCTTTTTTTTATGTCTTATTTGGTAAGGACAAAGTACAATATTGACAGAACAATACAAATAAATTATAAGGGGAAAAAAAAAGATCGAATAAAGAAATAAGAAAAAAAAGAGAATAAAGCTGATGTCCTACCTAAAGGTGGAGTTTAGGGTCTCTATCCTGTGCTTACCTAGCAGGGGCCCCCGCACCAAATCCGAGGCCCGGAATATCTGAC
>JAMCCL010000652.1:0-12500 GCA_024516035.1 Bactericera cockerelli
AAAAACAAAAGCTAGGGGAAAAATTTTTTTTAATTTTTTTAATTTTAGGTCAAACTACATCCAAACATTACAAACATGTGCCTAACTACTATAGGGAACGGGGAAAAATTTTTTTTAAATTTTTTTTGATTTCGCGGGGAAATTGGTTTTTTTGGGGGCCCCCCGGGGAAAAAGAAAAAGCAGGGAAAAAAATTTTTTTTCATTTTTTTTAATCTTTGGGCAAACTCTCCTCATTCAATACATTGCCCAAAAACATAGCCGGAGGGTGAATTTTTTTTTTTTTTCAGATTTCGCGGTTTTAAAAATTTTGGGTTTTTTGGGGGGGGTCACGGAAAAAAAAAAAAAAAAAAAAAAAAAAAAAAAAAAAAAAAAAAAAAAAAAAAAAAAAAAAAAAACAAAAAAAATTTTTTTGGGCCAAAAAAAAAGAAAAGAGTAGGGAAAAATTTTTTTTTAAATTTTTGTAAAACTGTGGGCAAAAATACACCAAACATGGCAATTTCAAGTGCCCAAAAAAATATAGAAAAAGGGGAATTTTTTAATTTTGCAGATTTCCCCGGGGAAAAGGTTTTGGGTTGGAAAAAAAAAAAGGTTTTTTTTTTTTGAAAATTTTGGTAAATTAAAAGAAAATGGAAATTTTGGGGAATTTAAATTTTTGGTTTTTGGGGGTTTTTTTTGGGGGTTTCCGGGAAAAAAAAAAAAAAAAGACTTTGGAAAATTTATTTTACATTTTTGTAATCTGTAGGGCAAACTACATCCAAACATGTACAATACATGTGCTAATACTATAGCAACGGAGATGATTTTTCAATTTTGCAGATTTCGCGGTGAAATATGGTTTTTCGGGTCTCACGGAAAAACGACAAGAGCTAGGAAAATTTATTTTACATTTTTGTAATCTGTAGGTCAAACTACATCCAAACATGTACAATACATGTGCCTAAATACTATAGCAACGGAGATGATTTTTCAATTTTGCAGATTTCGCGGTGAAATATGGTTTTTCGGGTCTCACGGAAAAACGACAAGAGCTAGGAAAATTTATTTTTACATTTTTGTAATCTGTAGGTCAAACTACATCCAAGCATGTGCAATACATGTGCCTAATACTATAGCAACGGAGATGATTTTTCAATTTTGCAGATTTCGCGGTGAAATATGGTTTTTCGGGTCTCACGGAAAAACGACAAAGAGCTAGGAAAATTTATTTTACATTTTTGTAATCTGTAGGTCAAACTACATCCAAACATGTACAATACATGTGCCTAATACTATAGCAACGGAGATGATTTTTCAATTTTGCAGATTTCGCGGTGAAATATGGTTTTTCGGGTCTCACGGAAAAACGACAAGAGCTAGGAAAATTTATTTTTACATTTTTGTAATCTGTAGGTCAAACTACATCCAAACATGTACAATACATGTGCCTAACTACTATAGCAACGGAGATGATTTTTCAATTTTGCAGATTTCGCGGTGAAATAGGTTTTTCGGGTCTCACGGAAAAACGACAAGAGCTAGGAAAATTTATTTTACATTTTTGTAATCTGTAGGTCAAACTACATCAAACATGTCATCATGTGCCTATACTATGCAACGAGATGATTTTTCAATTTTCAATTTCCTAAATATGTTTTCTCTCAGGAAAACGACAAGAGCTAGAAATTTATTTTACATTTTTAATCTGAGGTAAACTACATCCAAACATGTACAATACGTGCCTAATAATGAACGAAATTTTTCAATTTTGCAGATTTCGCGGTGAAATAGGTTTTTCGGGTCTCAACGGAAAACGAACAAGAGCTAGGAAATTTATTTTACATTTTTGTAAATCTGTAGGTCAAACAACATCAAATGTACAATACATGTGCCTAAATACTATAGCAACGGAGATGATTTTTCAATTTTGCAGATTTCGCGGTGAAATATGGTTTTTCGGGTCTCACGGAAAAACGACAAGAGCTAGGAAAATTATTTTAACATTTTTGTAATCTGTAGGTCAAAACATATCATTCATCATTAACTTTCTAATTGTGGCTAGGTGACAACCACCAAAGTACATCGAATGTCTCCCAACGCCTATACAAAGGAGCTAGAAATTTTTCTAATTTGCAAGATTCCGCGGTGACGCATCCAATGATGTGAGTTTTCGGTCCAACAAAACGAAAGCTAGAAAATTTTTTACATTTTTGTAATCTGGGTGAAGCCAGTCCAAACTGACTTTTTCCAACCATAATACAATACATTTCCTAAAGTGCTATGTGCAACCAGAGTGATTTTCCAATTCAATTTTGACAAATTTCGCAAAGTGGAATATAGGTTTTACATCAGCAATACGTGTCTCTTACATATCAAATCCGGCTGAAATACCGCAAACGCAGACTAGCAAAAATTTAATTAAGCATTTTGATCTGAGGTGCAACCACTCCAAACTGTACATATTGCCCTAACTACTATAGCAACGAAATGATTTTTCAATTTGCAGATTTCGCGTGAAATATGGTTTTGGGTATCAAGGAAAAACCGAAAGAGCTAGGAATTATTTTAACCATTTTGTAATCTGTAGCTACCAAACATTCAATACATGTGGCCTAGGTAATACTATGCAAGGAGTGATTTTTCAATTGCAGATTTCTTGAAATATGGTTTGGTGCGAGTCTCAAGGAAAACGAAAAGAGCTAGGAAAATTTATTTTACATTTTGTAATCTTAGGTCAATTTTTTTTTTTTTTTTTTTTTTTTTGTTTTTTTTTTTTTTTATACACCCAAAACATGGACCGCAACATAGCATTACTTCCATGTTTTTGGCTTCGTATCATCATAAAGACTGATTTAACAAAACATCAATACAACAATAACCAACCAAGTTGTTGGGGATGACAGCCAGCCCAAAAGCGCCAGATCTCCCCAACCTTCAATGCAGTACAATTCAATATTCCAATAGTGGGACGGGGTGACAGCCAGCCCAAGAGCTGACTGTTCTCCCAACCCCTCAATACAAAATATTTCCTAATAAAATATTTCCTAATATTGGCTGAGGGTGACAGCCAGCCCAAGAGCTGACTGTTCTCCCCAACCCATCAATACAAACATTTCCTAATAGTGGCTGAGGGTGACAGCCAGCCCAAGAGCTGACTGTTCTCCCCAACCCATCAATACAAACATTTCCTAATAGTGGCTGAGGGTGACAGCCAGCCCAAGAGCTGACTGTTCTCCCCAACCCACAATACAACATTTCCTAATAGTGGCTGAGGGTGACAGCCAGCCCAAGAGCTGACTGTTCTCCCCAACCCATCAATACAAACATTTCCTAATAGTGGCTGAGGGTGACAGCCAGCCCAAGAGCTGACTGTTCTCCCCAACCCATTAATACAAACAATTCCTAAAGGTGGCTGAGGGTGACAGCCAGCCCAAGAGCTGACTGTTCTCCCCAACCCATCAATACAAAAACATTTCCTAAAAGTGGCTGAGGGTGACAGCCAGCCCAAGAGCTGACTGTTCTCCCCAACCCATGAATACAAAACATTTCCTAATAGTGGCTGAGGGTGACAGCCAGCCCAGAGCTGACTGTTCTCCCACCATCATACAAATCCTAAAGTGGCTGGGAGCACCCGGTTTCCCCACCCATTAATACAAACAATTCCTAAAGGTGGCTGAGGGTGACAGCCAGCCCAAGAGCTGACTGTTCTCCCCAACCCATCAATACAAAACATTTCCTAAAAGTGGCTGAGTGTGACAGTCAGCCCAAGAGCTGACAGTTCTCCCCAACCCATGAATACAAACAATTCCTAAAAGTGGCTGAGGGTGACAGCCAGCCCAAGAGCTGACTGTTCTCCCAACCATCAATTCAAAATATTTTCGATTAGTGGCCGGGGGTGACAGCCACCCCAAGAGCAGACTGGACTCCCCAATCATCAATACAAAACATAACTACATAGTTGTTTGGGGGTGACAGTCAGCCCAAAGCTGACTGTTTTTCTCACTCAATAAAGCAGCACAACTACTTTATTTCTGGGGGTGACAGCCAGCCCAAGAGCTGACTGTTCTACACAGGGCATCCATCACGATAACTGAAGGTCTTGGGGTGTTCTCCTGTTTTCATCATTGATGTGGACCCGAAGTTTCAGACGCCTTTCTTCTGCTTCTTTGTCCTTCATGGTTCTGCTGAAGAATGTGCTGATGGCATCCCAGTTGAATTTTGAAGACAACATGGTATTGATAATGTTGTTCACCAGTAGTGTTTTCCCTACACTTTGTTCTGCGTCTTTCCGATGGCACTGAAATCTGGGGCACTCAAAAAGTGTATGTTCCGGAGTGTCCGCTTGGTCGCAGAACATACAGGTATCATTGTCGATTATGTGGAATCTCTTCAAGTACGACTGGAAACACCCATGGCCAGTGAGGATTTGCGTCATATGAAATGTGATGTCCCCATGTGTCCTCAGAACCCATGGTTTAAGCTGAGGAATAAGTCTTCTAGTCCAGGCGCCGTTTGTTCCTTCGTTCCATCGTTCTTGCCAGGAGTGGAGTGTTCTTTTTTTCAGCACGTCTTTTTCTTCTCTAGTCAATCTGTAGGAATCCGCCCGTTGTAGTATTATTAAGTCTACAGGGGGAATCCCACTGATCACTTGTAGGGCATCTGAAGAAGCTGTTCTATAGCTTCTACATATACGAAGCAACATATTCCTTTGTACTGAGATTAGCTTTGCTGTATTTCTCTTGACTTTGACGGCATCTTTCCACACAGGAGCAGCATATAGGATAATGGATTCTATTACGTTGTATAACAGTATCCTTTTACCTGAGCTGGGACCACCTTGTCGCGGCATTATTTTAGCCAAAGCATTGGCAGACTTTGTTGCCTTTTCAACTATTAAATCGATGTGAGGTTTAAAACCTAATCTTTTATCAAGCAGAGCACCCAGGTATTTCAAATTGTCCTTGATAGAAACTACTGTTCCGAGGATATTCAGGTTAGTAAGATCGCACTTTTTCCTTCCTATTAACAAAGCAGCTTCTGTTTTTTCAGGAGCAAGTTGTAATCCAGTCTCTTCCATCCAGTTCGATATTGAAGTCAGAACTCTATTGGCCATTGACTCCAATGATTGTTCTGTTTTGGAGAGAATCACTACGGCCAGATCGTCTGCGTAGGCGATCATTTTAACTCCGGGCGGCATCTTCAGACTCAGGACACTATCATAAAGAATGTTCCACAGGATCGGAGCTATCTTGGAACCTTGGGGTATGCCTGCTGTCATCTCCATTTCTATGTCATCTAAAACAATCTTTCTATCCTTCAGGTAACTCTTCACAAGGCGTACAATATATTTCGGAATGTTTTTTTTCTCCAAAGCTTCTACTATCTTAGCCCAAGGCGCCGAATTGAAGGCATTTTTTACATCAAGTGCAAGAACCAAACATAATTTTCTTACCTTCAAGGGTAACATTCTTTCCTTATTAGCCAGGTTATATACACTTTGGATGGCATCAATGGTTGATCGTCCCTGGCGGAAACCAAACTGAAACTCCGAGAGGCCAGTGTTTCCTAATGATTGGTATAGTCTCTTTACCATTAGACTTTCAAGAAATTTACCGAAAGTGTCAAGCAGACATAAAGGACGATAAGAGGAGGCCACAAAATGTGGTTTACCGGGCTTCAGTAGTAAGACCACTTTTGCAGTTTTCCATATTGTAGGAAAATTTCCACACCTAAGTACTTGGTTCATTACCTCCAGCACAAAGTCAGGAATAGTTTCTACTGTTAACCTTAAAATTTCAGGGGTAACACAATCCAAACCAGGGGCTTTTTTGTTTTTGACCTGTACCAGAGCGTTTAACAGTTCCTCCATAGTAAAATCCTCGACTGGTTCTACAATTGGTTCATTCACCCATATACAGGTACTATGCTTAGGAGATAGATGTTCCAGGATCTCAGCATTTTTCTCGGCAGTTAGATTCAGATTTTGATTTACGAGCT
Source organism: Bactericera cockerelli (assembly GCA_024516035.1). Classification (NCBI taxonomy): domain Eukaryota; kingdom Metazoa; phylum Arthropoda; class Insecta; order Hemiptera; family Triozidae; genus Bactericera; species Bactericera cockerelli. The sequence continues at coordinate 5,974 of JAMCCL010000652.1, forward strand.
TTTTTGTTACTATCCTGTATCCTCGACCCCAGATATCTTTTTCTACTTCTTCACACAGAGATTTCCATTCCCGAGTTCTTGAGTCAGCAATTTTTTGTATAAGATCAGCTTTGGCTGATTTGTACTGGGTCAGTAATTGGTTTATTGCGTCAGCATTCTGAGTTCTTCTACGGGCTCTTGTCACTGCTCTTCTTCTCTTGATAGATATTTTCCTCAGTTCATTTATTTCTGTTGACCACCAAGGAACTGGAAGCCTTCTATTATTTACACTTCTCTTTTTTGGTAACATTGTGTCACAGGCGCCGGTAACTATGTGGATCAGATTCTCTGCACTGATTTCTCTTGTGTCGTTGCGTCTCCGTAATATTTCTTGTTGTAGATCCAGTTTGAGTTCTTCCTTCAGGCTCCAGCCCCTTTGACAGGTATTCAGGTTTGTGTTTTCATTTTTCATTAATTGAAGAAAGGTGATAAATCTATGGTCGCTGAGACTTTCTTGATCATCACGAACTTTCCATTCCTTCATGGCATGCACTAATATTTCGGAGCACATTGTCAGGTCAATAAATGACTCTTGTAAATTCCTCATAAATGTGGGAGTCTTTCCTTCATTTAGTAGGAATAACCCTTGCTCAGCCATCCACTCGGTTACAATATTTCCCCTGCGGTTATTTCTGGTACTGCCCCAATCCTTGGATTTAGCATTTAGGTCACCTCCTAACAGTACGCAACCATGCCATAATCTACATTCTCTCTTTATGTTGTCTAGAATACCTGTAGCTTCAGAATCAGGAATGTTTGGGGATATATAACAACTGATGACAAGAGTGTTCCCAACACCAATACAGATATATCCCTCGCCATATACCACTTTATTTACTCTTACTTCAGAATTTCTTATCCAGATACCAGCACATTGGTTAATATCTAATAAGAATCCTTTGTCCGTAGATACCCTTATATTAGGCTCACTCAATAAACAAACATCTGCTTCAAAATTTGTTGCAAAAGCATAAAGCATGTTGTGAGCGGATTCACTTCTGTTTAGGTTGATTTGTACATATTTTATTTGAGTAATCATTTAGAGGTTATTAATAATAATTTATTCTATCGCTTTCTCCTCCCTCTTTCTTCTAGGACAAGCCTCTTGTAAATTTCACACAACATACTACCATGTCTGTGACCCACTTTATTGCACGCTTGACAGAAAGTTTCATTAGTACATTCAGCAGCCTGATGACCATGTTGGGTGCAATTGAAACACTTATCTCTATCAAATTCAATATTTTTACACTCAAATCCTCTATGCCCATATAAGTTGCATTTGTAGCATCGTGTGGGAACCACAAACTCCTCCACTCTGCAGGATTGCCAGCTACCAACTTTGATTCTCCCTAGTTCAACGAGCTTGTGGATCACATCCCGGTTAGCTTCTACTGTAGCTGATTGTGTATTACCTCTTGGGTTTATCTTCAGATTTACTACTTTTACTTCAGAGCTGTTGGAATCGATATTTAAGTTACTTCTAATCGCTTGTTCTACTTCTTCTTTTGTTGTCGTAGTATCAATGTCTTTAATGATTGCCAGGGATTTATTGGAATCACTAATTGCTTTTCCTCTGTCCCCAAGCCAATCATTAATTGTCTGCTGGAATTTTTTAAGAGACTCGGAGGATTTCTCTTCTGTTATAATTTTAGCATTTCCATTTTTAGTTTTTACAATACTTTTTACTTGTATACCTAGTTCTTCAATGTTAATTTCATTCTTCATCTTTTTGATAACCTCTTCGTAGTCTCCCTTCTTTTTCTCTTTCATAATTATATTTATCACCTTATTTGAATTTTTCTTTGGAGTAAATTTTCTGCTTTGAATATTTTCGTTTTGTTCATCATTGTTTTTCTTCATTACATCGACAAAGCTAGTATTTGCTTTGCATAGGATTACTAGCTTAATTTTTGTGTGTTTGAATACACATTCAAACAGTTTCCTGAGCAATGTAATTTCGATATTACAAAAGTTAGCTACCATAATGGTTTTACTGCCAAAATTTCCTTTCCTCAGGAGAAGTTGGGATGTTTGTTTCAAAGATTCAAAGAGAGATCCTTTATCAACCGTACCCTTTGTTTCATCTTCATAGTTCATGTGTAATAGACAGATGCTACTCTCCCCTTCTGTTGAATCCGAGTCATTTGAAGTTATAACACTACACTTACTCTTGTACAGTATAGGCTTTCCATATATTGTTTCCATCAGTCTCAGGGTATCTGTAGATTGGGTTTTCCTTTCTACTACACTTCTCACTAATGTTTTTTTCAGATCTTTTGAACCCAATAATAGTAATAAGTGGGTAGTGTTTTCCATTTCTTTTGAGCTAACAGCTTTTATTTCTGTACACTCATAATTTTCATCAGTCCAGATTCGTTTCTCTAGATCTTCAAATTCTTCAAAGTCCAGATTCTCTGGTATGGAAACAACTTCTTGGGTTTGTGTACCTTGGCAACATAGCGTTGGTGCTTCTTCATTGTTAACATTCTTAGTTTTTTGGGCCCCTTTTTTGAAGTAATCCATGAGAGTATCCTCAGTAAGTGCCCTTACTAGACCACTTAGTTTTTCCACTTCCCTCTTGATCACTTTCTTTGTATTTGTATGCTCAATTACCAACTGTCTAAGCATACTGACACTATTAATCATACCTTTCACTTTTGCATCAACTTCAACATCTCGTTGCTGTTCCTCGTCTGCTGAGGTTGAATCAGACATAAGAGCTTCCAACTTTCTCTTCTTGCTGTTACTCCTTTCTTCTGGCCTATTTTCCCCTTGCATTGGAGATCTTGGAGTACGAGAGCTTTTCGTGAAAGGATCTATGTCTACTGGGGTCATAAACTTCTCTTCATCATTATTTGGTTCCACACCTCGGTCACCCTTTGCTGGTGTACTAAAAGCCTCGGGAGGCTTAGGAGGAAACACACTCATCATTTCTGAATTTTCTGGAGAAGATGAATCATTCATATATATATCACCATCCTCGCTTTCGTCTGCCTTCTGATCTAAACCTGAAGTACTCATGATAATAAATTCTTGGAGGTATAGTTCATTGAAGGTGTCCAAGCATCGGCGTACTTCCACAAAATAGTGTGGGACGCAGTCACTAAGTACTTAACTTCACAATAGGGCTAGTAATAGAAATGAATTATCTGTTGAGGCTTTGTAACTTTATACTAATTGATTTATATCAATTGTATTGTAGGTATATCTGTTTAATGTAGGTATTCCTCTACTAAATATATGCGTACTTACGCACTCCGGACCGAGTTATCTGCTTATGAACTGTTATCAGTAGATAGCTATCTGGAGCTGGTAGCCAAGAGAGAGGTGAGAGTGTGGGACCTCCCACCTACTAGTCACGTGACCCTCTGCTCTCTGTTTGATGCTTCTCTTCTCGCACTGATCAATGAAATATTTAAAAATTAATTAATTAATTTTTATTGTTAATTATTACCACTCAGTTATTATTTACACTATGACAAAATAAAGTTAATCCGCCTAAAAGGCACAAAAAACCACACCATGTTTATAAATTTAGAACTTACTATTCACCCAAAATTAACAAATAGAAAGAAAGTTAAAATATTATTAAACTCGCCGCACTCTGTAGGTCAAACTACATCCAAACATGTACAATACATGTGCCTAAATACTATAGCAACGGAGATGATTTTTCAATTTTGCAGATTTCGCGGTGAAATATGGTTTTTCGGGTCTCACGGAAAAACGACAAGAGCTAGGAAAATTTATTTTACATTTTTGTAATCTGTAGGTCAAACTACATCCATGCATGTGCAATACATGTGTCTAAGTACTATAGCAACGGAGATGATTTTTCAATTTTGCAGATTTCGCGGTGAAATATGGTTTTTCGGATCTCAAGGATGAATGACAAGAGCTAGGAAAATTTATTTTACATTTTTGTAATCTGTAGGTCAAACTACATCCAAACATGTACAATACATGTGCCTAACTACTATAGCAACGGAGATGATTTTTCAATTTTGCAGATTTCGCGGTGAAATATGGTTTTTCGGGTCTCACGGAAAAACGACAAGAGCTAGGAAAATTTATTTTACATTTTTGTAATCTGTAGGTCAAACTACATCCAAACATGTACAATACATGTGCCTAACTACTATAGCAACGGAAATGATTTTTCAATTTTGCAGATTTCGCGGTGAAATATGGTTTTTCGGGTCTCAAGGAAAAACGAAAAGAGCTAGGAAAATTTATTTTACATTTTTGTAATCTGTAGGTCAAACTACATCACAACATGTACAATACATGTGCCTAAATACTATAGCAACGGAGATGATTTTTCAATTTTGCAGATTTCGCGGTGAAATATGGTTTTTCGGGTCTCAAGGAAAAACGAAAAGAGCTAGGAAAATTTATTTTACATTTTTGTAATCTGTAGGTCAAACTACATCCAAACATGTACAATACATGTGCCTAAATACTATAGCAACGGAGATGATTTTTCAATTTTGCAGATTTCGCGGTGAAATATGGTTTTTCGGGTCTCAAGGAAAAACGAAAAGAGCTAGGAAAATTTATTTTACATTTTTGTAATCTGTAGGTCAAACTACATCCAAACATGTACAATACATGTGCCTAAATACTATAGCAACGGAGATGATTTTTCAATTTTGCAGATTTCGCGGTGAAATATGGTTTTTCGGGTCTCACGGAAAAACGACAAGAGCTAGGAAAATTTATTTTACATTTTTGTAATCTGTAGGTCAAACTACATCCATGCATGTGCAATACATGTGTCTAAGTACTATAGCAACGGAGATGATTTTTCAATTTTGCAGATTTCGCGGTGAAATATGGTTTTTCGGATCTCAAGGATGAATGACAAGAGCTAGGAAAATTTATTTTACATTTTTGTAATCTGTAGGTCAAACTACATCCAAACATGTACAATACATGTGCCTAACTACTATAGCAACGGAGATGATTTTTCAATTTTGCAGATTTCGCGGTGAAATATGGTTTTTCGGGTCTCACGGAAAAAACGACAGCAGCTAGGAAAATTTATTTTACATTTTTGTAATCTGTAGGTCAAACTACATCCAATCATGTACAATACATGTGCCTAACTACTATAGCAACGGAAATGATTTTTCAATTTTGCAGATTTCGCGGTGAAATATGGTTTTTCGGGTCTCAAGGAAAAACGAAAAGAGCTAGGAAAATTTATTTTACATTTTTGTAATCTGTAGGTCAAACTACATCCAAACATGTACAATACATGTGCCTAACTACTATAGCAACGGAGATGATTTTTCAATTTTGCAGATTTCGCGGTGAAATATGGTTTTTCGGGTCTCACGGAAAAAACGACAAGAGCTAGGAAAATTTATTTTAAATTTTTGTAATCTGTAGGTCAAACTACATCCATGCATGTGCAATACATGTGTCTAAGTACTATAGCAACGGAGATGATTTTTCAATTTTGCAGATTTCGCGGTGAAATATGGTTTTTTCGGGTCTCACGGAAAAACGACAAAAGCTAGGAAAATTTATTTTACATTTTTGTAATCTGTAGGTCAAACTACATCCAAAAATGTACAATACATGTGCCTAACTACTATAGCAACGGAGATGATTTTTCAATTTTGCAGATTTCGCGGTGAAATATGGTTTTTCGGGTCTCACGGAAAAACGACAAAAGCTAGGAAAATTTATTTTACATTTTTGTAATCTGTAGGTCAAACTACATCCAAACATGTACAATACATGTGCCTAACTACTATAGCAACGGAGATGATTTTTCAATTTTGCAGATTTCGCGGTGAAATATGGTTTTTCGGGTCTCACGGAAAAACGACAGCAGCTAGGAAAATTTATTTTACATTTTTGTAATCTGTAGGTCAAACTACATCCAAACATGTACAATACATGTGCCTAACTACTATAGCAACGGAAATGATTTTTCAATTTTGCAGATTTCGCGGTGAAATATGGTTTTTCGGGTCTCAAGGAAAAACGAAAAGAGCTAGGAAAATTTATTTTACATTTTTGTAATCTGTAGGTCAAACTACATCCAAACATGTACAATTCATGTGCCTAAATACTATAGCAACGGAGATGATTTTTCAATTTTGCAGATTTCGCGGTGAAATATGGTTTTTCGGGTCTCACGGAAAAACGACAAGAGCTAGGAAAATTTATTTTAAATTTTTGTAATCTGTAGGTCAAACTACATCCATGCATGTGCAATACATGTGTCTAAGTACTATAGCAACGGAGATGATTTTTCAATTTTGCAGATTTCGCGGTGAAATATGGTTTTTCGGGTCTCACGGAAAAACGACAAAAGCTAGGAAAATTTATTTTACATTTTTGTAATCTGTAGGTCAAACTACATCCAAACATGTACAATACATGTGCCTAACTACTATAGCAACGGAGATGATTTTTCAATTTTGCAGATTTCGCGGTGAAATATGGTTTTTCGGGTCTCACGGAAAAAC
>JAMCCL010000653.1:0-21486 GCA_024516035.1 Bactericera cockerelli
AAAAAAATTATCTCCGTTGATGTTTTTAGAACAGATTACAAAAGGTTATTTCCCAAGTTCAAAAAAAAAAAATTTCCGCTTTGCTTTTGGGAAAACCCGGCCTTTTAGCAAAACGCAAAATTTAAAAAAATTGTTGAAATTTAAAAATGTATTTAATTTGGTGTGTTTCCTAAAACAAAAAAAAATAAAATTTTTTTTTTCTTCTCTTTTTTTAACCCCAAAACCCTTTTTTGGAAATTGCAAAATTTAAAACATTGGTGTTTTGACTTTGGGACAATGTAAATTTTTTGGTGTTTTTCCCACGAAAAAAATTAAAAAAATTTTCCATTGGGTTTTTTTCCCTGGAAGAAAAAAAAATTTTCACCCAAAATTTAAATTGAAAAATACCCTTTTTTAATATTCCTGATTGCTTTTGTGAGGAAAAAATTCAAAAATGAAAATAAAATTTTTTACTCGGTGTTTTTCTAGACCAAAAACCCAAATTTTGGAAAAATTTCAAATTAAAATTTTTTCTTAGTTTGCCTTTTCCTGAGGGGGGACCAAATTACAAAAAAAAAAAAAAAAAAAAAAAAAAAAAAAAAAAAAAAAAAAAAAAAAAAAAAAAAAAAAAAAAAAAAAAAAAAAAAAAAAAAAAAAAAAAAAAAAAAAAAAAAAAAAAAAAAAAAAAAAAAAAAAAAAAAAAAAAAAAAAAAAAAAAAAAAAAAAAAAAAAAAAAAAAAAAAAAAAAAAAAAAAAAAAAAAAAAAAAAAAAAAAAAAAAAAAAAAAAAAAAAAAAAAAAAAAAAAAAAAAAAAAAAAAAAAAAAAAAAAAAAAAAAAAAAAAAAAAAAAAAAAAAAAAAAAAAAAAAAAAAAAAAATGTAAAATAAATTTTCCTAGCTTCGGTCGTTTTTCCGTGAGACCCGAAAAACCATATTTCACCGCGAAATCTGCAAAAATTGAAAAATCATCTCCGTTGCTATAGTAATTAGGGCACTGTATTGCACATGTATGGATGTAGTTTGACCTAAGATTACAAAAAAAGTTTAAAATAAATTTTCCTAGCTTCGGTCGTTTTTCCGTGAAAACCGAAAAAACCTATTTCACCGCGAAATCTGCCCAAAATTGAAAAAAACATCTCCGTTGCTATAGTACTTAGACACATGTATTGCACATGTATGGATGTAGTTTGACCTACAGATTACAAAAATGTAAAATTTAAATTTTCCTAGCTTCGGTCCCTTTTTTTCCCTGAGACCCGAAAAAAAACCATATTTCACCGCGAAATTTTGCAAAATTGAAAAATCATCTCCGTTGCTATAGTACTTAGACACATGTATTGCACATGTATGGATGTTTGTTTGACCTAAGATTACAAAAATGTAAATAAATTTTCCTAGCTTCGGTCGTTTTTCCGTGAGACCCGAAAAAAACCATATTTCACCGCGAAAATCTGCAAAATTGAAAAATCATCTCCGTTGCTATAGTTTCTTAGACACATGTATTGCAATGTATGGATGTAGTTTGGGCCTAAGATTCAAAAATGTAAAATAAATTTTCCCAGCTTCGGTGTTTTTCCGTGAGACCCGAAAACCATATTTCACCCCGGAAATCTGAAAATTGAAAAATCATCTCCGTTGCTATAGTACTTAGACACATGTATTGCACAAAGTATGGATGTAGTTTGACCTACAGATTACAAAAATGTAAAATAAATTTTCCTTTGCTTCGGTCGTTTTTCCGGGAGACCCGGAAAAAAAACCCTATTTCACCGCGAAATCTGCAAAATTTAAAAATCATCCCCCGTTTCTATAGTATTAGAACAGGGTTTTTTCACAGTATGGATGTTGTTTACCTACAAATTACAAAAAAAGTAAAATAAATTTTTTCCCAGCTTTTTGGGGCGTTTTTTTTCCCCGGGGGAAAACCCCAAAAACCATATTTCAACCCCCGAAATCTGAAAATTTTTAAAAAAAAAACTCCGTTGTATAGTACTTTGGGCAAATGTATTGCACATGTAAAAGGGTTTTTGGGTTTGGCCTACAGGGTTACAAAAAAAGTAAAATAAAAATTTTTCCCAGCTTCGGTTTTTTTTCCGGGGTCCCCCCCAAAAAAACCCTATTTCACCCGGCGAAATCTGCAAAAAATTTAAAAAATTTAACTCCCTTGCTATAAATACTTAGACCCCGTATTGCCATGTAGGATGAAATTTTACCTACAGATTACAAAAAATGAAAATTAAAATTTTTCCTTTGCTTCGGTCGTTTTTTTCCGGGGAGGGCCCCAAAAAAACCCTATTTCCCCCGCGAAATTTGCAAATTGAAAAATCATCTCCGTTGCATGTACTTAGACCCCCTGTTTTTCACATTATGGTTTTTAGTTTTGGGCCCACAGAAATTTCAAAAATGTAAAATTTAAAATTTTTCCCAGCTTCGGCGTTTTTTCCCCTGAGGGCCCGGAAAAAAACCCTAATTTTAAACCCCCGGGAAAACTGCAAAATTAAAAAAAAATCTCCGTTGCTATAGACTTTGACACATTTTAAATTTCAAATTATGGATTATTTTTAAACCCAAAGGGTTAAAAAAAATGTAAAATTAAAAATTCCCAGCTTCGGGGCGTTTTTTTTCCCTGAACCCAAAAAAAAAATTTCACCGCGAAAATTTTCCAAAAATTTAAAAAACATCTCCTGGAAAAGTACTTAGGGGCACATGTTTGCCCATGGGATGGGTGAATTTGACCTACAGATTACAAAAAATGTAAAAAAAAAATTTTCTTTGCTTCGGGTCGTTTTTCCGTTTAGACCCCAAAAAAACCCTATTTTCCCCAACCCCCGAAAACTGAAAAATTTAAAAATCATCTTTCCCTTGTTTTAGTCCTTTTTTCACATGATTGCACATGTAAAAGGGGGTGTAGTTTGACCCACAGATTACCAAAAAAGTAAAATAAATTTTTCCCAGCCGGGGTTTTTCCGTGAGAACCCCAAAAACCATATTTTACCGCGAAATCTGCAAAATTGAAAAATCATCTCCCTTGCTATAGAAATTAGACACATTTAATGCACATGTATGGATTAAATTTACCTACAGATTTCAAAAAAGTAAAATAAATTTTCTTTGCTTCGGTCGTTTTTCCGTGAGACCCGAAAAAAAAAACCCTATTTCCCGGGGAAATTTGCAAAATTGAAAAAAACATCCCCCGTTTCTATAGTTTCTTTGACCCCATGTTTTGCAAAGTATGGATTATTTGACCTCAGATTACAAAAAAAAGTTTAAAAAAAAATTTTCCCAGCTTCGGTGTTTTTTCCGGGGAAACCCGAAAAAACCATTTTTTAACCCCGAAATCTGCAAAATTAAAAAAACATTCCGGGTTTCTTAGTACTTAGACACATGTATTGCAAATGTATGGATGTGTTTGACCCACGATTACAAAAAAAGTTAAAAAATTTTTCCCAGCTTCGGGCGTTTTTCCGTGGGGCCCGAAAAACCATATTTCCCCCGCGAAAAACTGCAAAATTTAAAAAAATTTTACCCCCGTTGCTATAGTACTTGACACATTATTGCCCATGTATGGAGGAAATTTTTTCCTACAGATTACAAAAAAAGTAAAAAAAAATTTTTCCCACTTCGGTCGTTTTTTTTCCCTGAGACCCAAAAACCATATTTCACCGCGAAAAACTGCCCAAAAATTTAAAAATCATCTCCCTTTCTAAAAATACTTAGACACATGTATTGCAATTTTATGGATGTTGTTTGACCTACAAAATTTCAAAATGTAAAATAAATTTTCCTAGCTTCGGTCGGGTTTTTTCCCTTTAGACCCGAAAAACCAATTTTTTTTTTCCCGCGAAATCTGCAAAATTTAAAAAAACATCTCCGTTGCATTGTAAATTAGACACATGTTTAATTTTGGTTGGGTTTTACCTAAGAATTCCAAAAAAAGTAAAATAAAAAAAATTTCCCACTTTTGGTCCGGGTTTTTTCCGGGGAAACCCGAAAAAAAAAACCCTATTTCACCCCGAAATCTGCAAAATTGAAAAAAAAATCTCCGTTGCTATAGTACTTAACCATGTTTTTGGCCCCCATGTAGGGGTTAGTTTTTACCTACAGATTACAAAAAATGTAAAAAAAATTTTCCTAGCTTCGGTCGTTTTTTTTCCCTGAGCCCCGGGAAAAACCCCCTTTTCAACCCCCGAAAAACTGAAAAAATTTAAAAATCATCCCCCCGTTGCTAAAGTTTCTTAAAACACATGAATTGCACATGTATGGATGTGTTTTGACCTACAGATTACAAAAATGTAAAATAAATTTTCCAGCTTCGGTCGGTTTTTTCCCTGAGAACCCCCAAAAAAAACCCTATTTCCCCCCCGCGAAATCTGCCCAAAAAAGAAAAAATCATCTCCCTTGCTATTTGTACTTTGCACTTTTATTGCAAAAAAAAAAAAATATGGAAAAGTTAAATTTGACCCAAAGAAATTTCAAAAATGGGAAAAATTTAAAATTTTTCCCAGCTTTGGTCCGGTTTTTTTTTCCGGAGACCCGAAAAAAAAATTTTTTACCCCGAAATCTCAAAAATTTTAAAAAATTTATCTCCGTTCTTAGTACTTTGGGCACATGTTTGCAAAGTATGGGTGAAATTTGATTTAAAATTACAAAAAATTTTAAAAAAAAATTTCTAGCTTCGGTCGTTTTTCCGTGAGCCCCAAAAACCCTATTTTACCGCGAAATCTGCCAAAATTTTAAAAATCATCTCCTTTGCTATAGTACTTACACTGATTGCACATTATGGAAAGTAGTTTTGACCTACAGAAATTTCAAAAAAAGTTAAAAAAAAAATTTTCCCAGCCCTTGGGCGTTTTTTTCCCTGAGACCCGGGGGAAAACCCTATTTTCCAAACCGGGGAAATCTGAAAAAAAATTTAAAAATCTCTCCGTTTTCTTTTGTAAACCCAAGGGCACAAGTATTGCACATTATGGATGTTGTTTGACCCCCAGATTACAAAAATTGTAAAATAAATTTTTTTTAGCTTCGGTTTGTTTTTCCGGGGAAGGGCCCGAAAAAAACCCTATTTCAAAAGGGGAAAAACTGCAAAATTGGGAAAAAACCTCCGTTGCTATAGTACTTAGCACATGATTTGCACAGTATGGAAAGTAGTTTGACCTAAAATTACAAAAATTTTAAAATTAAAATTTTTCCCAGCTTCGGTCCCTTTTTCCGTAAAACCCGGAAAAAAACCCTAAATTTTACCCGAAATCTGCAAAATTTTTTAAAAAAATCTCCGTTTCTATTTTTTAACCTTTGACACATTATTGGACATGTATGGATGTTGTTTGACCCCACAGATTACAAAAAATTAAAAAAAAAAATTTTCCCAACTTCGGTCCCTTTTTTTCCTGAGGCCCCAAAAAACCTATTTCACCCCGAAATCTTTCCAAAAATTTAAAAAATCATCTCCGTTTCTATAGTACTTTGACACATGTATTGCACATGTTTTGGGTTAATTTAACCCACAGATTTCCAAAAAAAGTAAAATAAAATTTTTCCCAGCTTTCGGTCGTTTTTTTTCCCTGAGAAACCCAAAAAAAAAACCCTATTTTAACCGCGAAATTTTGCAAAATTTAAAAAAACATCTCCGTTTTCTTTAGTAAATTAACCCCAAAGACTTCACATGTATGGATGTTGTTTGAAACCCACAATTTTCAAAAATGTTAAAAAAAATTTTCCCAGCTTCGGGCGTTTTTTTTTCCCTAACCCAAAAAAACCCTAAATTTTACCGCGAAATCTGCAAAATTGAAAAAAACATCTCCGTTGCCCATTTGTACTTTGAAACACCCTTTTTTGGATGTATTTTTACCCACAAATTTAAAAAAAAGTTAAAAAAAATTTTCCTAAACTTCGGTCGTTTTTCCCCTGAGACCCCCAAAAAAACCCTATTTCACCGCGGGAAAACTGCAAAATTGAAAAATCCCCTCTCCGTTGCTATAGGACTTTGAACCAGGATTGCACATGTATGGAATATTTGACCTACAGAATTAAAAATGTTTAAAAAAAATTTTCCTGCTTCGGTCGTTTTTCCCTGAGACCCGAAAAACCCTATTTTTCACCGCGAAATCTGCAAAATTTAAAAATATCTCCCTTGCTATATACTTTGGACAATGTATTTCACATGTATGGATTAGTTTGACCTACAGGGTAAAAAAAATGTAAAATAAATTTTCCTACTTTTCGTTTTTTCCCGAGAAACCCCAAAAAAACCCAAATTTTAAACCCCCAAATCCCGCAAAATTGAAAAAAACATCTCCGGTTTCTAAAAGTTTTAGACACAAGGAAAATTTCACATGTATGGAGTATTTTTCCTACAATTACCCAAAAAATTTTAAAAAAAAAAATTTTTTTAGCTTCGGTCCCTTTTCCGTGAACCCGAAAAACCCTATTTCACCGCGAAATCTGCAAAAAAGAAAAAACATCTCCGTTTTCAAAAGTACTTAACACATGTATTTTTTCATGTATGGATGTAGTTTGACCCAATTACAAAATGAAAAATAAATTTTCCTAGCTTCGGTCTTTTTTTTTCCCGTGAGACCCAAAAAACCCAAATTTTTCACCGCAAAATTGCAAAATTGAAAAATCATCCCCGTTCTATATACTTAAACATTTATTGACATGTATGGTGTATTTGCCCTAAGATTACAAAAATGTAAAAAAAATTTTTTCCTAGCTTGGGCCCCTTTTTTCCCGTAGCCCCCGAAAAACCTTTTTCACCGCGAAATCTGCAAAATTGAAAAATCATCTCCTTTTGCTAAGTATTTAGACAAATGTATTGCACATGTAGGATGTGTTTGACCTAAATTACAAAAAGTAAAATAATTTTCCTAGCTTCGGTCTTTTTTTTTTGTGAGACCCGAAAAACCATATTTCCCCCGCGAAATCTGCAAAATTGAAAAAATCTCTCCGTTGTATATATTTAAAACACTGTATTGCACTGTATGGAGTAGTTTGACCTACAGATTCAAAATGAAAAATAAATTTTCCTAGCTTCTCTTTTTTCCGTGAGCCCCGAAAAAACCTTTTTTCACCGCGAAATCTGCAAAATTTAAAAAAATCATTTTCCGTTGCTTAGTATTAACACATGTATTTGCCATAGGATGTATTTTTGAAAGGGTTACAAAAAAGTAAAAAAATTTCCAGTTCGGTCGTTTTTTTTTCCTAAACCCCGAAAAACCAATTTTAACGCGAAATCTAAAATTGAAAATATTCCTTTTTCTATAGATTAGACACAGTATTCACATGTTAGATGAAGTTTGCCACAGTTTTACAAAATGTAAAAAAAGCGAGTTCGGTGTTTTTTTCCAAAAAAAACCCAAAAAAAAATTTTCCCGCAAACCAAAAATTGAAAAACCCCGTTTTGGGGTTTTTAGAAAGGGACTTTAAAATGTAGGAGAAAAATTTTGGGAACGACAAAATGAAAATAAATTTTTCCTATTTGTCGTTTTTCCGTGGAAAAAAAACCATTTTCCCCCGGAAATCGAAAATTTTAAAATCACCCGTTTATGTCTTAAAATTTTTCATTCACTTTGGGATGTATTCCCTAAAGATTTCAAAAAATAAAAAAAATTTTCCGTTCGGTGTTTTTTGGAAAAACCCAAAAAAACCTTGTAAACGGAAATCTGAAAAAAAAATATCTCCGTTGTTAAAATTAGCCCCACGTATTGCCATTTGGGTGTAGTTTGACCTCGATTAAAAAAATTTTGTAAATAAATTTTCCACTTCGGCCCCTTTTTCCAAAAAAAACCAAATTTAGGAAAAAAATTAAAAAAATTTCCGGCTAAGTATTAAAAACCATGCTTGCAATTAATTGTATTGATAAAATTTAAAACAAAATTAAAATAAATTTTTCCTAGTTTTTGGTCGTTTTTTTCCGTAGACCAAAACCCTTTTTACCCCCCCGAAAACCAAAAATTAAAAAAATTTATTGTTGCTATGTTATTAAATTGTGGCAATTATGGAGAGTTTGACCTACAGATTAAAAAAAATTTAAAATAAATTTTCAGCCCGGGCCGTGGGGGCCCCCAAAAAAAACCTTTTTCCCGCAAAAATTAAAAAGAAAATTTCTCCTTTTCGGACACTTACACATTTAAAAAATTTACCACATTCAAAAAATTAAAAAAAAACTATTTCTTTTTCCGTGAAAACCCAAAAACCTTTTTTCCCCGCGAAAAAATCTGAAAATTAAAAAAACTTTTTGTTGCTAAGTACAAAACAAGACTTCCTGTATGGGGGTTATTTTTCTAAATTAAAAAAATTAAAATTTTTCCTATTCTCTTTTTTCCTTTTGAAAAAACCCAAAAACCCCGTTTGAAAATTTAAAAACTCTGTTTCTTAATTTAAACCATTTTTGCCATTGGATTTTTAAAGTTTCCCTAAAGATTAAAAAAGTAAAAAATTTTTCCCTACTTCGGCGTTTTTTTTGGGGAGGGAAAAAATACACCCAAAACCCGCAAAAAAAAACCTTCCCCGGGATATCTAAAAACGTTTATTTATATTTTTACCTAAAAAAAAAATTTAAAATAAATTTTCTATTGGTCTTTTTTTTTCCGTGGCCCCAAACAATTTGGAAAATCTAAAATTAAAAAAATCCCTTTGAATAATTTTAGAAAACATATTTTGACATTTTGGATTTTTTACTACAGTTCAAAAATGTAAAAAAATTTCCTAGTTGTCGTTTTTTTTTAGAAAAAAATATGCCACCGGAAATTCAAAAATTGAAAAAATCATTTCCCTTGTAAGTAAAAAACCCCAAATTGTTTTCAAAGTTTGTATTTGGCCCTGGTTAAAAAATTAAAAAAATTTTTCCTAGTTCGGTCCCTTTTTTTGGGTAAGAAAAAAACCATTTTTCCCGCAAAAAATCGCAAAATTAAAAAACCCCTCCTAGTATAGTACTTAGACAAAATGTTTGAAACATTTATTTTAAGTTGGATTAAAAATTTACAAAAATGAAAAAAAAATTTTTTCGACTTTCGGTTTTTTTTTGTGAACCCAAAAACCTTTATTTTTGGTTTTTTCTGAAAAAATTGAAAATACCCTCCTTCAAAAGTAAGAACAATTTTCCCAGTTGGATTTAATTTTGACCAATAAAAAAAATTAAAAAAATTTTAATTGGCGTTTTTTCCCGGGAGACCGAAAAAACCTAAAAAACCCCAAAAAATTGAAATTGAAAAATCACTTTGCAAATTGAAAATGTATTGCAATGTTGGAGTAGTTTGACCTACAGATTCAAAAATGTAAAATAAATTTTCCTAGCTTGGGTGTTTTTCCGTGAGCCCCGAAAACCTATTTCACCGCGAAATCTGAAAATTTTTAAAAAATCATCCCCGTTGCTAAGTACTTAGACACATGTATTGAACAGTATGGTGTAGTTTGACCAAAATTTACAAAAATGTAAAATAAATTTTCCTACTTGGGTGTTTTTCCGTGAGACCCGAAAAACCATATTTCACCGCGAAATCTGCAAAATTAAAAAATCTCTCCGTGTTTTAGTATTTAACACATGTATTGCACATGTTAATTGAAGTTTGATAAGATTCAAAAATGTAAAATAAATTTTTATTTTCGGTCGTTTTTCCGTCCCGAAAAACCATATTTCACCCGAAACTAAAAATTAAAAATCATCTCCGTTCTATAGTATTAGACACATGCTTGCACATGTAGGATGTAGTTTGCCCCTAGATTAAAAAATGTAAAATAAATTTTCCTATTTTCGGTGTTTTTTCCTGGACCCAAAAAAAAACCATATTTCACCGGAAAATCTGCAAAATTGAAAAATATCCCCGTTGTAAGTATTAGAACATTATTGCAATGTTGGTTTATTTTGACCTAAGATTACAAAAAGTAAAATAAATTTTCCTAGCTTCGGTCGTTTTTCCGTGAGACCCGAAAAACCATATTCACCGCAAATCTGAAAAATTGAAAAATCATTCCCCTTTTTCAAAGTATTTTTGAAACACATTTTTGCACATGTAGGATGTAGTTTACCTACAATTAAAAAAATGTAAAAAAAATTTTTTCCTAGCTTGGGTCTTTTTTTTCCCGTAAACCCGAAAAAAACCATATTTAAACCGCGAAATCGCAAAATTGAAAAAATCATCCCGTTGCTATAGTACTTAAACAGGATTGCACATGATGGATGAGTTTGCCCCTACAATTAAAAAAATGTAAAAAAAATTTTTTCCTAGTTTCGGTCGTTTTTCCCGTAGACCCAAAAAAACCAAATTTTTCACCGCGAAATTTAAAAATTTGAAAAATCACCCCGTTGCTATAGTACTTAACACATGTTTTTGCAAAATGAAAGGTGTATTTGACCTAAGTTACAAAAATGTAAAATTTTTTCCCTAGTTTCGGTCTTTTTTCCTGAGCCCCCGAAAAACCATATTTCACCGGAAAATTGAAAAATTAAAAAATCATTCCTTTGCTAAGTATTTAAAACATGATTGCCATGTAGGGATGTAGTTTCCAAAGATTACAAAAAATGTAAAATAATTTTTCCCTATTTGGGTTTTTTTTTTCGTGAGCCCCCGAAAAAACATATTTCCCCGGGAAACTGAAAAATTAAAAATCTTTCCCCGTTCATAGTACTTAACACATGTTTGCACATTAGGGTGAGTTTCCCCAAGATTACAAAAAGTAAAATAATTTTCCTAGCTTCGGTCTTTTTTTTCCGTGAACCGAAAAACATATTTCACCGGAAATCTGCAAAATTAAAATCATCCCCGTTGCTATTACTTAGACAATTTTTTGCACATGTAGGGTTTTAATTGACCTACAATTACAAAAATGTAAAAAAAAATTTTCCCTGCTTGGTCTTTTTTTTTTCCGTGAGACCCGAAAAAACCATATTTCACGGGGAAATCGCAAAATTGAAAAAATCACCCCGTTCTATAGTACTTAGAACATGTATTGCACATGTATGGTTTATTTTGACCTACAATTAAAAAAATTTAAAAAAATTTTCCTAGCTTGGGGTCTTTTTTTTTCCCCGAGACCCAAAAAAACCATATTTCACCCGAAAATCTGCAAAATTAAAAAATCACCCCGTTGCTATGTACTTAGCACATGTTTGCACATGAAATGGATGTAGTTTGACCTAAGATTACAAAAATGTAAAATAAATTTCCTGTTGCTTTTTTTTCGTAAACCCCAAAAAAACCTATTTCACCGCGAATCTGAAAATTAAAAAATCATCTCCGTTGCTATGTACTTAGACACATGTATTGCACATTATGGTTAAGATTTGACCAAAACAGATTACGAAGTCCCCTGAGAGGATTTAGCGCGCTAGGCATTGCAGCACGGTGACCTGGGGTTTGATCCCCAGCGGGGGGGGATTTTTTCTGCTCGTTCTTGGTGGGGGTCCACTCATACCCGTAGGAAAAATGAGTAGTTACTTTTTATGAGTAACGCCAGTGGCGGCATTACCAGGGAAAAAGAAATTTTTGTAATTGAATAATTCGAAAAGACAGGAGGGGTCTTAGTAAAGCTGCGCTACCCACAAAAATTGTGAAGAGGCCTTTTTGCTTCACCACAAAAAAACCATACTACAATACAACATACATAAAACCCACAGATTACAAAATTTTAAAAAAAATTTTCCCGCTTCGGGCGTTTTTCCGGAACCCGAAAAAAACCCTATTTCAACGCGAATCTGCAAAAATTTAAAAAAACATCTCCTTGTATAGTACTTAAACAGTATTGCACATGTATGGATGTATTTTTTACCAGAGATTACAAAAAAGTAAAATAAAATTTTTCCCACTTTGGTCTTTTTTCCCTGAGACCCCCAAAAAACCCTATCTCACCGCGAAACGCAAAATTGAAAAAATTCTCCGTTTTATAGTACTTAGACCATTATTGCACTGTTGGGTGTGTTTTACCTACAATTACAAAAATGTAAAAAAATTTTCCTACTTTTGGTCGTTTTTTCCCCTGGACCCGAAAAAACCCTTTTCACCCCGAAATCTGAAAATTGAAAAAAAATTCCCCCTTGTATAGTATTAGAACATGTATTGCACATGTAGGGATGTAGTTTGACTACAGATTACAAAAAATGTAAAATAAATTTTTCCTAGCTTCGGTCGATTTTCCGTGAAGACGAAAAATCATTTTCACCGCGAATTCTGCCAAATGATAAGAATCATCTCCGTTTGTATAGTACTTAGACACATGTATTGCCATGTATGGATGTAATTTGACCTACAGATTACAAAAATGTAAAATAAATTTTTCCCCAGCTTCTTGTTTTTCCGTGAGACCGAAAAAAATATTTTACCCCGGAAATTGCAAAATTAAAAATCATCTCCGTTGTAAAGTACTTAACACATGTTGCCATTTTGGTGATTTGCCCAATTAAAAAATTTTAAAAAATTTTCCTAGTTGGGGTTTTTTTAACCAAAAAAAAACCATTTTACCCCGAAAACCAAAATTTTAAAAAATCATCTGTTGCTTTTATATTAGAAATTTTTGAAACTGTATGGTGTGGGTTTTACCTAAGATTAAAAAATGAAAAAAAAAAAATTTTTCCATCTCTTTTTTAGCCCCAAAAAAAAACCATTTTTTCACCAAACCAAAATTGAAAAAACCCCGTTTTGTTTAAAATGTTTTTGCACAAATTTTAAAATTTACCCAAATTCAAAAATGTAAAAAATTTTTTTGGTTTTTTGTGGACCCCAAAAACCATATTCAGGAAAAGCAAATTGAAAAAAATCAAATTTTGTTTCTTTTAACTTAAAATGTTTTTAAGAGGATTGTTTACCTCAATTTTAAAATTAAAAAAAATTTTTAGCTTTCGGTCTTTTTCCTGGAACCCCAAAAACCTATTTTTCCCAAAAATTGCAAAATTAAAAATACCCGTTTTTTTTATTAGAACAGTTTGAAAATGTATGGAAAAAAAAGTTTTACTAAGTTTAAAAAATGTAAAAAAAATTTTCCTGCTCGGTGTTTTTCGTGGGCCGGGAAAAACATATTTTAGGGAAAATTTTAAAATTTTTCATCTCCGTTGCTTTAGTACTTTTGCCAAATTTTGCACTTAGGTTTTACCACAGATTTAAAAAAATTTAAAAAAATTTTCCAGCTTCGGTCGTTTTTTAAGAAAAAAAAACCCTATTTCACCCAAATTGCAAAATTTTGAAAAAATATCCCTTTTTATTCTTTGCAAGTTCACATTAATTAGGACCCACGATTCAAAAAAATGTAAAAAACGCCCGATTTTTGGGGTTTTAAAGTAAATTTGGTTTAGCCAAAAGGGAAAAATCCACCCAAAAATTTCCCCCTGCAAAAACCCAAAGGGAAAAAAACGCCCGTTTTTTTGGGTTTTAAGTAAAATTTTTTAGAAAAATTGAAAAGTGCCTATGGAATCAATAAATTTGTGAAAAGCGACATATAAGAAAATAAATGTGCATAATTTGTGCGTATTAACTGTAAAAATGATTTTTATTAAAGAACGCGATGGGCTTCCCCGAAAACCCCCAAGTCGAAAATTAAAAGGGGCCCCAAGGGGAATTTATACGTCACATCACAAATCCCAAATTTCACTCCTCTGTATCAAAATAACAACTACAAAGGATGAAAAAAAAATAAAACCTACAAGGATGTTTTATTTATGAAAAGAACAAGCTTTCGAAAATAAAGTTTAAATAAGAAAAACATAAAAAAACGCTTGATTTAAAACCCGTTGAAAATCAATGGTGAAAAAAACCTTTTTTCACTTTTGTGCTTGATTTTCTTATTCGATCTTGCCCGGGGGCTACAGCCTAAACCCGGGGCCCAAATTTTGATGTTGAATTTGATCTTGTTTTTTCGCTTTGGGTGGCAGATGTGCCTTTGAGTACTTATATAGCCCCAAAATGGGACTTCAGCCCCTAATTCAAAAAAAAACCACAATTTTGATGAAAAAAAATTAATAAAAATTTTATTTTTCCAGAGAATTTTTACAGTATTGACGTTGGGTGAAATTTTAATTATAATGAAAAATAAAATTGATAAATATTAAAATCATACATAAAACAGACCGACAGACATGTTCTTTGATTATATAAAATTTTTGATCGCCCTTTTTATTTTAGTCAAGCAATCATCATTAATACAAAAAAAATATAAACAACAGACGACTACGGATAAAAAAAGACGGGACTCAGGCAGACTAAATTTTATGATGGGTATAACCTTATGGTGTTTTTTTTAATTGTAAAGTGAGCATATTTTTTCACTGAGGACATAAACATAGACAAAAACAGACATACAAACATATTAGGGTTTAGACATTGAACAGGGGCCAGGCGCGGCCGGTGCTAAGGGGGGCGGAGCCCCCTACCCCCGACGAAAAAATAAAAAAAAAGAGGATTTTCTCCCAAAGGGGCACATACACAATAAAAAAAAATCCCCCATTTCTAGAAAAAAAAAGAAAATATTTTTAAATTTTTGGGCCGGTAGCAGACCCCCAAAAATTTCCCCACCCGGGCCCCGCCTAGAACAACAAAATACCTGACGTATCTACAGACAACAGGAGACATTTAGTAGAATACCGTCAACAGACCTTCTTGTCAGAAGGTGCCCCGGGGGGTATTTTTATAAAATTCAAAAATTTTTTTCCTAAATGTCCTTTATTATTTCCTTTTTTAAAAAAATACAAAAAAAATGTGAAAATATAATATTGATTACTACTAAAAATTATCTCTATAAATGTCAAGTGTAAATGAGTAGATAATAAACGATATTTTAAAGAGGGATAGTAAACTGAAGCGGAGCCCAAAAAAATTAATTCGAAAATTTTTTGGGTGATGACTGGGCGGTAATTTTTATATTGTGAAGGGGTATTTTTTTTGGTTTATTTCTTTTTCTACAGATCCCCCAGAAAAAAGGGACCCTTCGAATATCTAGAGAAGGGTTATTATTATTTTTTTTTAATGCAAAAAAAAAAACCGTACCATTATTCGGGGGGAAAACCCCTTATCTATTAGGTTCTGTTTTTTTTTTTATCATTACCAGGGGTGGCCCCCAAAGGGGTAACTTTGGAAATTTTAAATGAAATATCCCTATTTGAAATACATTTTTGAAAAGAAGAGACATTAAAATCATTTTTAAAACAAGTTTTGGTTTTTTTAATTATAAAAGGGTCGGAGAATTTGTACTTTCATTTCACATCAGGTTTAAAATTTTTTTTTTTTAAAAAATAAGTTGTATTTTTTAATGTCAAATACTTTTGGAAATGTCTTACAAATATGGGGGTTCCTTTTTAAAATTCCCAAAATGACACCCTGGGGCCCCCCCTGGGAATGATAAAAAAAAAAATCCTGTAAAAAGATTTTCCCCCCCTATAAAGGTACACGTGTTTTAGCATTTTTAAAAAAAAATTTTCCGTTTCTAGATATTTGGTGGCCCTTTTTTTGGCGGCCTATTTTATTAATGAATACAGAAAATTTTCATTTGTTATTCGGGGAAATTGAATCCGGTATAGATAGTTTGAAAACCCTGAATCGAATGGGAAAATATTTTTTCCGCACTAAAGTTAAGCACTTTTTAAAATCCTGTTGTTTTGTTTTTTAATAACAACCTTTAATGTTTTTAAAGTAATGAGAAAAATCTAAAAAAAACAGGGAAGAAAAGTAATACTTAGACAAAAAAAAATGGCGTTTCCACTTTTTGGGGAATTCTTTTTCACCTCTCAATTGTGAAAAAAAGACATGAAATTAAAACGAAATTAAAAATTTTTGGGTATTTCACTTTTTGGGGAAAAAGGGATCGAAAATTATCGGGGTTTTTTCACTTCTCGTTAATGTAAAAGAAAAAAAAAAAAAAACTTTTAAAGTTTTAGCTGGTAAATCTCAAAAATTTTTACCAAAAAATGAAAACTAAAAATTTAAAAAACTAATGAAAAATTGGGGCCCTGGTTATCCGAAAGAGTTTTAAAACTGATTAAGAATCTGAAATAAAAAGAAAATTGAAATTTTGGAAAATTAACATTTTGGCAAAAAAAAGGGTTTACTGTATTGCACTGTATGGATGTGTTTGACCTACAGTTACAAAAATGTAAAAAAAAATTTTCCTAGCTTCGGGGCGTTTTTTCCCTGGACCCGAAAAAAAACCCTTTTCACCCCGAAATCTGCAAAAATTGAAAAATATCTCGTTTCTAAGTTTTTACTTAGACACATGATTGCAGGTATGGTGTAGTTTGACCACAATTACAAAAAAGTAAAATAAATTTTCCCAGCTTGGTTTTTTTTTCCGTGAGACCGAAAAACAATATTTCACCGCGAAATCTGCAAAAAATTTAAAAATCATCTCCCTTTTTTATAGTACTTAACACATGTATTTTCACAGTAGGATGTGTTTGACCCTTTAGATTACAAAAAAGTAAAAAAATTTTTCCCCAGTTCGGTCGTTTTTGTTTAAACCCCAAAAACCATTTTCACGCGAAACTCAAAATTAAAAAACATCTCCGTTGCTATAGTACTTGACACATGTTTGCACATGTATGGATGTAGTTTTTACCTACGATTACAAAAAGTAAAAAAATTTTCCTAGCTTTGGTCGTTTTTTCCCTGAGACCCGAAAAACCCTATTTCCCCCCGCGAAATCTGCAAAATTGAAAAATCATCTCCCTTGTATAGTACTTAGACACAGTATTGGGAATGTTTTGGATGTATTGGACCTACAGATTACAAAAATGTAAATAATTTTCTGCTTCGGTCGTTTTTCCGTGAGACCCGAAAAACATATTTCACCGCGAAATTGCAAATTAAAAATCATCTCGTTGCTATAGTACTTTTTGACACTAGATTGCACATGTATGAAGTATTTGACCTACAGATTACAAAAAAAATTTTAAATAAATTTTCCTAGCTTCGGTGTTTTCCGTGAGACCCAAACCCTTTTTTCACGGAAATCTGCAAAATTGAAAAATATCTCCGTTGCTTAGTACTTAGACACATGATTGCACATGTATGGATGAGTTTTTACCTACAGATTACAAAAATGTAAAATAAATTTTTAGCTTCGGTCCCTTTTCGTGAGACCCAAAACATATTCACCCCTTGAAAAAAAGAAAAAAAACCCCGTTCAAATTTTAAAATTTTCACTGGGGGTTCGTTGACCCCCAAAAAATTTCAAAAATTTTAAAATAAATTTTTTCCCGCTTGTCTTTTTCCTGAACCCCGAAAAAATTTTTACCCAATTAAAATTAAAAAATTTCCTTCTTTCTTTTCCTGAGACGAATTTTTTACCCAAATTCAAAAATTAAAAAAATTTTCCCCCGCTTGGGTTTTTTTCCTGGAAAGAAAAAAATTTTTTACCCAAATTCAAAATTAAAAAAAATTTCCTTGCTTGTTTCCTGAGCCAAAAAATTTTTTTACCAATTCAAAAATGAAAATAAAATTTTTCCCGCTTGGGGGTTTTTTTTTTGAACCCAAAAAATATTTCCCAAACCCCAAAAATGAAAATAAAAATCTCTCCCTGTTGTAAATTTTTAAACCTGTAGCAAATGAAAAGGGGGTTTTCCCCCGTTCAAAAAATTAAAAAAAAAAATTTTTCCAGTTGGTGTTTTTCCTTAAAAGAAAAAAAAATTTTTTTTTTTTTTTTTTTTTTTTTTTTTTTTTTTTTTTTTTTTTTTTTTTTTTTTTTTTTTTTTTTTTTTTTTTTTTTTTTTTTTTTTTTTTTTTTTTTTTTTTTTTTTTTTTTTTTTTTTTTTTTTTTTTTTTTTTTTTTTTTTTTTTTTTTTTTTTTTTTTTTTTTTTTTTTTTTTTTTTTTTTTTTTTTTTTTTTTTTTTTTTTTTTTTTTTTTTTTTTTTTTTTTTTTTTTTTTTTTTTTTTTTTTTTTTTTTTTTTTTTTTTTTTTTTTTTTTTGGGGGGGGGGGGGGGGGGGGGGGGGGGGGGGGGGGGGGGGGGGGGGGGGGGGGGGGGGGGGGGGGGGGGGGGGGGGGGGGGGGGGGGGGGGGGGGGGGGGGGGGGGGGGGGGGGGGGGGGGGGGGGGGGGGGGGGGGGGGGGGGGGGAAAATTTAAATTTTTTCCCAGCCGGGGCGTTTTTCGTGAGACCCGAAAAACCCAAATTTTACCGCGAAATCTGCAAAAAAAAAAATCATTCCGTTGCTATGTATTGACCATGTATTGCCATGTTGGTGTAGTTTGACCCCAAAATTACAAAAATGTAAAAATAAAATTTTTTTAGCTTCGGTCGTTTTTCCCTGAGACCCGGGAAAAAAACCCTATTTCACCCCGAAAAACTGGAAAATTTAAAAACATCTCCCTTTTATAGTACTAGAAAACATGTATTGCACAGTATGGATGTAGTTTGCCTAAGATTACAAAATGTAAAATAAATTTCCTAGCTTCGGATTGTTTTTCCGTTTAGACCCGAAAAACAATTTTTAAACCCCGAAATTCTGAAAATTGAAAAAATCATTTTCCGTTGCTATAGTACTTAGACACATGTATTGCACTGTATGGTGTATTTTACTACAATTAAAAAATGTTATTTTTTCCAGTCGGTGTTTTCCGGAACGAAAAAAATTCACCGCGTCTAAAAATGAAAAAATATCTCCTTGCATAGTACTGCAATTTTACAAGTTGATGTATTTGACCCACGATTCAAAAGTAAAAAAATTTCCCATCGCGTTTTTTGAAAAAAAACCTTTTACCGCGAAAAACCCAAAAAATTTAAAATTTTTCCGTTGCTATTGAATACCTAGCAATGTATGCACATGTACCAAAGTTGGGTTTACCTAAAAAAACAAAAATGTAAAAAAATTTTCCCATTCCGTCGTTTTCCGTGGACCCGAAAAATAACCATATTTCACCGCGAATCTCAAAATTGAAAAATCATCTCCGTTGCTATAGTACTTAGACACATGTATTTCACATGTATGTGGTATTTTTACCTAGAGATTACAAAAAATGTAAAATAAAAATTTTCCCAGCTTCGGTGTTTTTCCGTTAGACCCGAAAAACCAATTTCACCGCGAATTTTGCAAAAATTTAAAAATCATCTCGTTGTAATACTTAACACATGTATGCACATGTAGGGTGTAGTTTGAAAAACCATTTACAAATTCAAATTTTAAATAAATTTCTGCTTGGTCTTTTTCCGGAGACCAAAAAATATTTCACCGCAATTCTAAAAATTTTAAAAATTCCGTGCTTTAGTACTAAAACCAAGATTCAATTAGGATTTACCTAAGTTCAAAAATTAAATAAATTTCCTAGTCGCGTTTTCCGGAAGAAAAAATTTACCCAATCTCAAATTGAAAAATATTCCGTTGCTTATTACTGACAAACCCATTAGGTTTGACTAAATTAAAAATGTTAATTTAGCCCCCCCCCCCCCCCCCCCCCCCCCCCCCCCCCCCCCCCCCCCCCCCCCCCCCCCCCCCCCCCCATGTACTTGCACATGTATGGATGTAGTTTGACCTACAGATTACAAAAATGTAAAATAAATTTTCCTAGCTTCGGTCGTTTTTCGTGAGACCCGAAAAACCATATTTCACCGCGAAATCTGCAAAAATTGAAAAATCATCTCCGTTGCTATAGTACTTAGACACATGTATTGCACATGTATGGATGTAGTTTGACCTACAGATTACAAAAATGTAAAATAAATTTTCCTAGCTTCGGTCGTTTTTCCGTGAGACCCGAAAAACCATATTTCACGCGAAATCTGCAAAATTGAAAAATCATCTCCGTTGCTATAGTACTTAGACACATGTATTGCACATGTATGGATGTAGTTTGACCTACAGATTACAAAAATGTAAAATAAATTTTCCTAGCTTCGGTCGTTTTTCCCTGAGACCCGAAAAAAACCCTATTTCACCGCGAAATCTGCAAAATTGAAAAATCATCTCCGTTGCTATAGTACTTAGACACATGTATTGCACATGTATGGATGTAGTTTGACCTACAGATTACAAAAATGTAAAATAAATTTTCCTAGCTTCGGTCGTTTTTCCGTGAGACCCGAAAAACCATATTTCACCGCGAAATCTGCAAAATTGAAAATCATCTCCGTTGCTATAGTACTTAGACATGTATTGCACATGTATGGATGTAGTTTGACCTACAGATTACAAAAATGTAAAATAAATTTTCCTAGCTTCGGTCGTTTTTCGTGAGACCCGAAAAACCATATTTCACCGCGAAATCTGCAAAATTGAAAAATCATCTCCGTTGCTATAGTACTTAGACACATGTATTGCACATGTATGGATGTAGTTTGACCTACAGATTACAAAAATGTAAAATAAATTTTTCCTAGCTTCGGTCGTTTTTCCGTTGAGACCCCAAAAACCATATTTCACCGCGAAATCTGCAAAATTGAAAAATCATCTCCGTTGCTATAGTACTTAGACACATGTATTGCACATGTATGATGAGTTTGACCTACAGATTACAAAAATGTAAAATAAATTTTCCTAGCTTTGGTCGTTTTTCCCTGAGACCCCAAAAACCTATTTCACCGCGAAATCTGCAAATTGAAAAATCATCTCCGTTGCTATAGTACTTAGACACATGTATTGCACATGTATGGATGTAGTTTGACCTACAGATTACAAAAATGTAAAAATAAATTTTCCTAGCTTCGGTCGTTTTTCCGTGAGACCCGAAAAAACCATATTTCACCGCGAAATCTGCAAAATTGAAAAATCATCTCCGTTGCTATAGTACTTAGACACATGTTATTGCACATGTATGGATGTAGTTTGACCTACAGATTACAAAAATGTAAAATAAATTTTCCTAGCTTCGGTCGTTTTTCCGTGAGACCGAAAAAACCATATTTCACCGCGAAATCTGCAAAATGAAAAATCATCTCCGTTGCTATAGTACTTAGACACATGTATTGCACATGTATGGATGTAGTTTTGACCTACAGATTACAAAATGTAAAATAAATTTTCCTAGCTTCGGTCGTTTTTCCGTGAGACCCGAGAAAAACCATATTTCCCGCGAAATCTGCAAAATTGAAAAATCATCTCCGTTGCTATAGTACTTAGACACATGTATTGCACATGTATGGATGTAGTTTGACCTAAGATTACAAAAATGTAAAATAAATTTTCCTAGCTTCGGTCGTTTTTCCGTGAGACCCGAAAAAACCATATTTCACCGCGAAATCTGCAAAATTGAAAAATCATCTCCGTTGCTATAGTACTTAGACACATGTATTGCACATGTATGGATGTAGTTTGACCTACAGATTACAAAAAATGTAAAATAAATTTTCCTAGCTTCGGTCGTTTTTCCGTGAGACCCGAAAAACCATATTTCACCGCGAAATCTGCAAAATTGAAAAATTTATCTCCGTTGCTATAGTACTTAGACACATGTATTGCACATGTAGGATTTTGCCTACAGATTACAAAAATGTAAAAAAAAATTTTCCTAGTTCGTCGTTTTTTTGTGAGACCCGAAAAACATTTTCACCGCGAAAAACTCAAATTGAAAAAAACCCCCGTTGCTATAGTACTTAGACACA
>JAMCCL010000654.1:0-21376 GCA_024516035.1 Bactericera cockerelli
AACGAATCACAACACAAGAAATAGAATATTTAAAATACCCAACACTAAAAATAAATAAAGAGAAACTTCCTTTCAACACCAAAACTACCTAATTGTCTACCAGAAAATTTGAGAAACATTGAAAATAAGAGAGCCATGCAGAAAGAAATAAAAATATTTTACTCGAAAAACAACAATGAAATATAATAATTGAAAAAAAGAAGAAAAAAACATATCTACATACATACAAAGAAGAGGAAGAGGAAAAAAAATATATAAAACCATTCCCCAAAAGTACTCTTAGAGGGACAGTTAGAATTTTCAATGTATATTTGAGAAACAAATAAATTCATTATCATTATTATTATTATGAGTTTTTAGTTCGATTAAGATATAGCCTACTTGTTGATTTCTTACTGCACACTCTGTACAGTCTGCAGTCCTGCTATTGTTTTATTCCTTATCCTTGTTGAGAATGTATTTTCGGGTGCTCTTGGAAATCCTTGGGCCGCAAGTTGATCAGTTCTCATCACGTGACTTACTCGGGAATCTCGACTCTTCGAAGTTTAGGATCTAGGATTCCAAGTTATGTGATCTCATGGTCAACCAGTGCCGAAATTATTCCTACAGTGTGGTTCCGTGAACACTGTATAACTTTAAACGGATAAAATGATAATAACCTATACTTATTAAAGCAGAATCATTGATAGTCTCACTGATCAGTGTAGATATCTCTTTAATGACAAGACCCATAGATTTCATAGGAAGCTGAGCAGTTGGTCGAAGTTCGAAATTTCAAGGGGACACCACGCCCGGCCGAATAACTACTTGCCTCGTATCATTACTCTGAAATGAATAAGTTCGTAAACTCTCATCATAAACAATATAAAAAGAAATAAAATTTAAAACACACTTCATTCGTTCTCATCTTGTGTAACATGTAGGTACTATAATGGAAAAGTAAATGAAAATCCTTCTTAAATATTTATCTGTTTACCATGAGCTCCAGAGCCTAAGAAAAGGGTATTTCTTAGCTCTTAGTTACGCATTGGTCCATGTAGAGTTTGAGATCTTGAGATCTACCCTAAGACCTGGCATCAAGGTCATGCATGTGTTCAGATCAAAAGCGCGCTTGATGATGATATTTTTGCTGTTGATGATATATGTATAATATTATTTATTTATTGTAATATATTGTATATAATGTTTACAAGTCTTTTAAATATAGTACATTATATTTTAAGATTATATATTTTGCTACTAGGTAATCACCCGTATTTACAGAATTCAATGCAGACCCTAAAGGTTTACCCAGCCTGGGTGGGGCCGTGAATAGACAAAATCACGGGGATTCGAATTTGAATGGTAACCAATTCAAGTTCCAACCTTAACTTCAGAGACAAAATTAGAACTGGTGTATTTACGTGCCATCGATGCTGGCTCAAAATGCTCTTAAAGGTATAATATGGTTGCTGGTGTGTTTATCAATGACATACTTTTGGAACTAAATCATTGACTAAATAAAATCAATTGACTTGTGTGACAGTTGATGATAGCACCCGCCCGTATAGACAGATTAAATCGCCTGATTAAATGATTAAATTAAAATCAAAGAGGTCTTCACCAAACGGGCCTCTATACATTACACACCTGACTATCTTCCTCATTTTGCATTCCTCGGCTCAAGGGTTTGAGTTGTGGAACAAGCATGAGTGGCTGCATATCAGATGGGCCAACAATAGACCCAAAACCTAATAAAAAATCATCACATGGGCCAATGAAAGATCCCTCACTTGGGCCAACTATGAAAAAAGGTCATCCTTTGTTTTTACATGGATTTTCGATGAAATACTGGGTGAACCATTTCGAATATTTTTCTCTTCTTCGGTACCTATAATGCGGTAGACCAAGACTTTGCTAATTACAGAGGTACCGTTTCAGCACGTTATCTACCGACTCTCTGTTTTTTTACTTTCCTTATCCTATAATAAGGAAAGTATTGTATTCGTCGAAAATTTGACCTACCCAGTTTTTCACATTTCTGGACGAATTATAGCCTCAGGATACCAAAAAAGTTGTTTTCAGCCATTGGTCCGTGCGTCTGTCTGTCTGTCTGTCTGTCTGTCTGTCTGTCTGTCTGTCTGTCTGTCTGTCTGTGTGTAAACAGGATATCTCGAGAACGGTAAGAGCTAGAGACTTGAAATTTGGTATGCTAATTATAATTATACACCAGACGAACCACGAAACTTTTGGTTGCAATCGGCCGCAGACTGCGGCCGCAGGACCGCAAATATTGGCCGCAAGTGCCGCTTCTTTGAATTGGTTAAAGATACAAAAAAATATTAGAGAACAATTATGTCTTAGATTAAAAAAATAATAGGGGTCTCTTCTGATCATTTTTTTGATATCTTGAACTTTTTGGACCTCGGCCCCAATTTACCGGTATTTTGGGGGGGACCCGCTTTGATTAACTTTTTTATTATTTAACGTAGATGGGGGTTGTGACATATCAAATCCAATGATTTTGAGGTGCTGATTACGAATTTGATATTGATTTTTAGCTAAATGTTACCTTTGAGTCACCAGTGGCTTTTGGTCCTGTTCCAATTCCTTATAATTATGATAAGGAAAGTCGTGTGATGTTTACACCAGATTTTTTTTATATACATATAAGAATTGTTGTTGTTTTAGCATAGTATAATATGCAATATGCTACCTAGTACCAACAAGATTATTTTTCTACCGGGCCAGAAACCCCAGGCATGGCCATAAATATATTTTCCTAACCTTTTTGATCCCTTCGCAGGTAAAAGAACCTTTTTTTAATGATATTTTGGCACAACTGATGACACTCCGGCATGAGTGCCTGTCTATACCTACATTGTCTACCTATAGCTTGTCTTTTTGACCAGTATCAAAAATAATGTTTTTTAATCTGAAATTTGAGAATCTCCAGATTCTCTAGAATTTCTATATTTGTAATGAACTTTTTAGTCGATGAAATCCCTGTCTATATACATTATTTATAATTTAGTTTAATAAGATAAACTATAGATTAATGTTAACAAATACATATTAAGGAGGAGCACCTAACCTTTTCAAAGGCGTACGTAATAATATTAGCTCAAGAGATTAAGCTGCACGCTTCATGCGAATGAGAAATTACTTTCATAAGATCAACTCAATTTTTGTAATTATTACAGTGAGTGATCATTTATTTGATGAAGCACTTATCGTGACTCCAAATTTCCTACTAGATCACTTACCACTTAGGTATTGTATTCGTCATAATCTTGACGGTCATAGTCCACCTTCTCAAAACTTATTTCTTTAACACCTGGACTTGAAATATCTCAGGTGTTGGTATCACGTGATATCCCTTCACTCACTAGTGACCTCAACATTCCATCACATGTTACTTTGGTGAGGTGGTTTTCCCAACCGTCCTATCGCAATCACAATCGCATATTTTGAGATCAAATGAAGATGATGGAATGTGTTTTTTCTTTTGCTAATTTTTAGTCATGGGAGGCGAGAAGGTGGTTTAATATTTTAAATGTCACTTTCCAGATTTTCTAGCATCGTTAAAGTTTTCAAGCTAATCAGTTTTTCTGGAATACGAAAGGACAAGATTGAGACTATGTATTTATTTTTGAGTGCTAGTTTTTTTATGGTCAGTCCCGATAGCCAAGGCGTCGCTGATCTGGTAATCTAGAGGTTGTGAAAATCTAGAGGTTCAAAATTGAGCTGGGACATAACAAGTTATCTTCCAATTGGGGATTTCGACCAAATAATAATGCTCCTTCAGCTTTCTGCTAGAATAATGGGATTTTTTAGTCCTAATCGGCTAGTATAAATAGGGTGATTTCCTTATTTAGGGATTCGGATATAAAAATTAAAAAGAAGAGTTGAAACGAGAATTGTGTAGTCTACATCAGGTGGAGCTAGATGCTATCTAGGAAAGATAGCAACTTATGAAAGCCGACATTTGCATGACAGAAGATGAGGCAACGAGTGAAGTGACCAAATAAATAAAAAAAAAACTAAAAGAATCTATAAAGCCTGGCCAGGTGAAGTTATCTCCTTTCACACCAATCCCTGATAGCAAATTCTTTGTGAATGACCAAGCAGAGAAATCATGGGTCAAAGATTGAGACTATACTGAATTAAAGTTGAAAATGGCACATTGAATACAGCGACCTTTCCTCAGAAAATTATTCATTCTCAGAGATGATGTAGAAGAACTGAGGAGGTCATTTTCTACATTAATGTTTCCTATTGCAAAGGAAACGGTATTCGATCATTTATGTCATTCAGCATTTTTTCTCTCACGCGATTTTCAATCGTTACCGTTCAAAGTTGAACCTGTATCACTTAGTGAGCATTGCATGAGCATGAACAGTGAATGCAGTACCTAACGACCAGGAAGCTGGTTCAGGACCAAATACAACAGAACAGTGCACATACCGGCGGGAAAGAAATGCTAAACAAGATTGAAGCAAAAAACGACCATCGCATCGGACATACGAAAAAAATTCAAGTTATGTTGACAGGCAGAATTTTTCTAGCCATCTCATTGTGGCCATTTGTGACAGAATGATGTACTTACATGTAACTCTAGAATGTACTATTGTACCTACATGTACAGATGTAATTCGGAGAGAAGATGAAAATACAACAAAAAAACAAACCAAATGTGCGGCAAAGTTTTAACCCTCACAGGCTAGATGTTGAACTGGATCAACTGGATATTTGATAAAAAAAAATACAATCTGTTTTTTTTTTTTTTAAGTGACCCAATAATTATCAAGAAATGCACTCTTTTACACTATTACTAGAAAGAAAAATTATAGAAAAAATACTAGGTCATCTTTGATAATCTGGCTGGTCGGGTAATCCATCTGAAGTAAAGAGGGGTCTGTGAGTTCAGAGCTCAATGTTTTTTGAGCTCCTAGTATCATTAAAACACTCTGAGGGTGAGGTTTTTGGCATTAGTTTAAGCAATTGATTTTGTTGCTTGATTTTTTCGTTTCGTACAATTTAAAGTACCGGGTGTTCGCTAGTTATTTATATTTATTCAATAAAATCTCCATAGACCTCTAATTATCGTTGTGAGACGCTGCAGCAAGGGGTTAAGAAGACGTGGAATGCCTTCATGTTCTTCATTGAGGAACACATTGCTGAGCGTAGTAACGGCTGAGAAGTTCCACAGAAAAAACTCTCGTAAAAGTAAGAGAATATTGAGGAATTTTTCAGAATGAAAAGAACTCAGTGAGGAATGTAAAGATGATGGCGGAGATATTGTTGTGGCTATCTTCCAGTATATCTGAACGCTCATACTAATGACTGTGATTAGATTACTAATACTGCAGAGATTGAAAAAAGCAGATAGGCCTCGCCAAGAGGAAAATATATTTTCTTATCTGGTTGAAAGTGAAACATTATCACGTATTCACATGAAAAATTGCGTGTACCATTCATGAGATATAAGCATTTAGGTGAAAAATAAAATGTTGGGCGCAAGCTATTATAAACTCAGCTGTTTATCTGTCAAGATCCGCTGATGGGAATTTGTTTAGTTTAAAATGAGGCCATTTTCACCTTGTCTCCAACATGTGTAACATTTCAGTACTTTCTGATTCTGAGATTTGGGTATTGCATGGAATGAAAAAACAGACGGACACAAAACCTAAGTTGCTCACGAGATTACATGTCCAATGGTTCAACTTAACTGCCGCTCAAAAATGATGGGTCAGATTTTTCTATCTCCTGGAGCATGTTTTGGTTATTTACATCTGGTTATAAAATAGATTATTTACAATGTAAATCACAAGAATATTTCTTTATTGTTAAATGATAAATACAAATATCTGAGAAATGGTGAAAACACTATTTCGTCATGCAACAAATTTTGTTTAAAAAATAAACCTTTTATCACTTCGGTTAGGATTAAGGAGCGCGGTAGCGCTCCGACCCGCCAAGTCAATCGAAATAGTTCGCGCGCTACCAAGAGTATACTATACGCGACAGCATAAGTAGCACATTTCGTGTAGTTGTAGGAGAAAAAGTACAAGTGATGGAGGAAATTGAAGTACATATACAGATTGGGGCACGATAATAGACAAGCTTTTAAAAAAGAAACATCGAAATCGTTTGAGTTAAGTTGGTCAAAAACACACTGTAAAAACGTCATTTTTTTTCAAAAAATTCTGCTTCTTCTTTGACGTTGACCGCTCTACAGCCAAAACTACTGGACCGATTTTCATGAACGATGGCTCATTTTTTTTCTTCTGGGTGGTAGGTGTGCCTTTTTATGGTTTCATTATCCCAAAAGCTACCATTTGGCCGTGAATTAGGAAAAGGATCATTTTCAGAGCTCAGAATAACATTGGAGTATAGATATTTAATCTAGTTTATTATGTATATACCTATTCATTCACAAACCTTTCAATCCACATGTCCCGATGTGAAATTGTATAAAGGTATACTAACCCATAAATAGTCGCCGGTGCTGAGTGAGTTAGCGCGCTAAGCTTACCAGGCATGGTGGCCTGTATTCGATCCCCAACTGGGCAGGAATTTTTCTGCACTTTACTTGTTTGGGGTCCACTCATACTTCGTGAGGAAAAATGAGTAGTTACTGAATAAGTAACGACCAGTGACGGCATTACCAGAGTTAAAATAAATTAATGTAATAGAATTTGAAAAGTAAAGGAGGCTCTTAGTAATGCTGCACTACCCACAAAATTTGTGAAGAGGCCTTGTGCTTGACCACAAATAATTTCATACATACATAGCTATAATAAACCTGTAATGCCCAAGGAGTGAAAAAGACAAGATTTTTTTTTCTTCTAAAATGTTGGTTAGGTATATTAGGTTCAAAAATGTAAAAAAAATCTCTAGTACCCAATGTTACATAATGTATGTGTAACATGAATGTCATAAATATTTGGGGACCTTTTTAAGTGGGAAATGTAGAAGTTTCATAGAAAACTTTGTAAAAGCCCCTACACTACCTAATACCTATTCCTAATTAGGAATGTTAGGTACATAGGAAGTGAAAGGCTTTTTCCTCCCTATCCAATTCTCTCTAGTAAATATTTCTTTCACTGGCCGCTAAAAATATTATTATACAAAGTAAAATAAATTGAAGCTTTTATATGTTGCAAACACCACGGCAATATGTCATCAGGTCAGTTAGCTCAGTGGTTAAGGCGGCACTGTGTAAAGCTGGAGATGCTAGAGGTCCGCGGGTTCGAGCTGAGACATGTGAATTTTTTTTAAAAACAAAATACTCTTTACTTGTTTTAGTTTTACATAATTTACATTAAATTTAGTGAGTTTATGAGGTACTATTAACCTTTTTGTTGTGGGTTGTGTTGTACCTCATTTATAATATAAAATAAAAAATTAACAGTTAAAAAAAATATATTTATACATTTATTACTCAACACATTAAGATTCGTTCTCAGTATTCTTTCACAGAAATTAATTGTAAAAAATACATAGTTATCCTCCCATTTGGTATTTTTACCTCATATATATATATATATTTCAACCTTCCTGTACATCAACAGGTTGCCATATGACAAAGGATACCTTATAAAACTTTTTAAAACAATATACTAATTAAAACATTAAACATTTCTTGACTAGTTTCCAATCATTTTCAATTCGACTTCTTCTATAATATTTATTGTGTTGATGTTGATTGTTGAGATTTTCTTTTCATCTATATAAGTGAGATCTTACAATTGCAATTGAGGAGCGTATAGTGTGGTGCAATATTATTTTCATGACTTTTTGAGGGATGTTAAACCTTTTGCAAAAATTTATGAAAACAGATGTTAAGGTTCCTCGAGATCCTATCATTACTCCAATCACTTCAATACTTTCTAAACCATACTTCATTTTGTAGTGTGAAATGGTTGGCTCGTAAATATTTTTTTTCTCTTATTTTTTTTCTCGTAAATACATCTTGGGCATACTGCTGGAATAATGGGACTTAAAAGTCCTTATTATTATATCTGACATAAATTAAGGAAATATGTTCAGGGTGTACCCACTATTTGAACCAGTTGAGGGGCCCATCTGGATAAAATGAATGGCACCACACAGCATCCTTGTAAAAATCTGTGACACAGTGCCAATTTATGAAACGGGATTAATTTTAAAATAACCCGGACTATCTCTCTAATCGTTCTTCGACTTGAGGGAGGGTCTCGCTTGTTATCTTACCTTCTTTTAAACATAATTAACCGAACAAAGTGATAACGAACTCACTAAGTGAGGTTATACGCCAGAGCAAAATTAGCACAATTCTTGTAGTTGTAGGAAAAAAAGTACAAGTGATGAAGGAACTCGGACTATAAATAAATATAGATTGGGGCACGATAAAGACAATCTTTGAAAAAAGAACTATCAAAATCGTTTGAGTTAAGTTGGAGAAAACCAAACTTTAAAAACGTCATTTTTTTCATCATTTTCTGATTCTTCTTTCACGTTGACCGCTCTACAGCCAAAACTACTTGACCGATTTTCACAAACGATGGCAAATTTTTTTCTCGTGAGTGGTAGGTGTGCTTTTTTATTGTTCTATTATCCTAAAAGG
Organism: Bactericera cockerelli; assembly: GCA_024516035.1. Taxonomy (NCBI): domain Eukaryota; kingdom Metazoa; phylum Arthropoda; class Insecta; order Hemiptera; family Triozidae; genus Bactericera; species Bactericera cockerelli. Next base: position 8,591 of record JAMCCL010000654.1, read on the forward strand.
GACATTTGGCCCTTAATTGGGAAAAGGATCATTTTCAGAGCTCAGCAAAAAGTTGGTGTATAGATATTCAGTATCTAGTATATTATCACTCTCCCAGATGAGCCAAAAGTCGCATATCTACTTTTTAGGTGAAAGAATAATTTGGAGAAGGATACTGTGCTTAGGTATGAATATCAAACTAAAATCTTTATCTTCACATTCAAACTGTTTCATTTATCAACACTTGTTCCTTTAAAGTCATTATTTAATATGTTAAATAGTTTTATATTGAAACAACATGTATCATTCACCCCACACCTATACAGGGCCACTACAAAAAGTTATAAGATCCCCCAAAAAATATCACTTCGTGACATAAAAAAGTCCCGCCAAGTCGTTCCCCAAAAATATTTCAGTTCCCAAATTCATCCCTCCCTCCCTTCCCAAAAAATATATTAGTTATTTGTGACCTCCCCCAAAAAAATTATTGAAATCAATTTATGGCCCCGCCTTTTATTCATTCACCTAAGTGCAACAGTATACTTATTAATAGCCTCCCCTCTCTCTTTCTTCTAATGTCCTCTTTCTTTTGTTCCTTATTGCATGTTGGAATTTTTCCTTTACAAACTCAGAACTTAAGTCTTATTTCCTTGCTCCTTTCACCGACTTGGGCTCTTGGCGGAGTACCACCAAGCAGGTCCGTTCTTAGCCAAAGGAACTGATGTCTTGGTTTTTTTCTAAGATTATATATAAATGTAAACATGGTGTTCCTTGGAAATGAGCCGGAATCGTGACTTGTTCTGATGGTCCAATTCCCGTTGGTGGCAGATATTTTGCAAATTAGATACAGATAATGCATCCTTTGGTCCCCAGCGCGGAGACTTCTCATTTCCTGTTCTCCATAAGAACCATTATGTTAAATTATCTCTTTTTAATTCTTTCAAAATAGCACTGTCTATTAGATTAAAAAAAAATTATTCCCAGTTAGTGGTACTCCGCCAAGAGCCCAAGTCGGTGAAAGGAGCAAGGAAATAAGACTTAAGTTCTGAGTTTGTAAAGGAAAAATTCCAACATGCAATAAGGAACAAAAGAAAGAGGACATTAGAAGAAAGAGAGAGGGGAGGCTATTAATAAGTATACTGTTGCACTTAGGTGAATGAATAAAAGGCGGGGCCATAAATTGATTTCAATAATTTTTTTGGGGGAGGTCACAAATAACTAATATATTTTTTGGGAAGGGAGGGAGGGATGAATTTGGGAACTGAAATATTTTTGGGGAACGACTTGGCGGGACTTTTTTATGTCACGAAGTGATATTTTTTGGGGGATTCTTTATTACTCAATGTGCCCTACTTGAGCTATGATGGTTGCTTGCATCCTTTTTTGTGTACTTTTTATGATGTTTTTTACGTTATTCTGACGGATGTTTGCAAATTCCTCTCTTAGTGCTCTTTCCAAGTCTCTTAGGTTTTCTCGAGCTGGAATGCGCTTCTTCAGCATGTCCCAGACGTGTTTGATGGTTCAGCCATGGGCCTAACATGCTGATGTAGGATCTTTGCCACGAACTTCGCTATATTGACTGGGTAGGAACAGTGATTAACTCCGTGCGGCGCTGGAAAGAGATACCTGCCCGAAGCATGATAGAGCCCTCCATAGGGTTCATGTGCTGATACACAAGCTTCTGTATACCTCTCTCCTTCCTGTCACCACACACGCTGACGTTCATCTAGCATGTCTAGTGCCAGAGAACTTGATTCCAATCTCGGATTTTCCAGTTTACGTGTTGTCTTGCTTATTGAAGGCGAGCATTTCTGTGGCATCTGGTAAGTTTTGAGCCTACAGCTGGTCTAAATTAATTCACCCCACCCTCATATAGTCGCTTACGAATTGTAGGTGCCGAAACAACTGCTCCTTGGGTGTTTAATACCATCCTCTGAAGGGCTGTTCTGGTCCGTTTTTTGAGAGAGCTAAGTAGAAAATAACGGGCATGCAAAGCTTTGCGAAGTTAGTGTGGTACAATCTCATTTGATCCTAAAGAAAGAGTGTAGCATGAAACGTTGCGAGACAGAATGTTGCACTCTGTAGGATAGGGTTGAGTGTACTACGTTGAACCCTTAGTTAAAATTTACTTCCTATCTAAGATTTACTTCCTTGAAGTCCCCATTGAATGTTATTGTTTTGTGCCTGAAAAATCATTTGATATTCCTACTTCTGCAAAGTGCATGCATATGGATTATATGCCATACTGCAGTAAGACCATGTACAGAATAATCTCACCGCGTCTCTCGTACACAGATGTGGCTTACGTGATTATGTACAGAGCTTACACAATCCAGTTCATACCTAATTGCTCTTGGAATTGGAATCCATTAATAATTAATTAATTGTTTGATTGTCATGGAATATTTTTACAATCTTACATGAATCACGCGTGGATTTCAGCAGGAACGTGTGCATAGAGTAATTCATGTTTACATGCATACATTAATGCATTTTCATGTTGACGTCAGAACAAGCTCCACAGAATCGGGTTCTTCAATCAGTTTTTTCCTATCTTTTTAAATGGGGAACTCTCTTGAGTTTGGGAAAACCAAGACTGGAAAACCTTTATTTAGCCTAGGGTGTTGTTTTGTGACTGTTTTTCTGTGAGCAAATAATTGAATAAAATCTAAATAGAATCTCTTGGAGTAAGTTTATTTAACCTATAATATAAGCTCAAAGAAAATATGCAAATGTGAATTGAAAGACGCAAAGAAAGGAAACTGAATTTCTTATGATAGTTATTGATGAGCAATCAAATTTTAATTTTTAATAGTAAAACGACCATCTATATCTCAGTTACCTATAGCCAGCCTCCGTGGCGTAACGGTTGTAACTACTGCGCGTAGTCCAGAGCTCCTGAGTTCGATTCCCGGTCGGAGCAGACTTTTCACACATGTACCCTCCGTACATGTGAGGCCGTCTTAATCCAGGATGTTAAATCAAATAGAATCGTTGGCGTTAGGAAGGGCATCCAGGCGTAATAATATGCTAAAACCATACAACTTCAACAATGTGGTTGATCAACGTCGACCCTGCTTGAGTGGGATAAGACAGAGTAAAAGAAGAAGAAGAAGAAGATATCTATGTTAAAATTTCCTTATTTCTTTTTTTCTTATGTTGTTGAGTAACATTCTACTTTTCATACCCCATACAGGCGATACATTCTATTCATACTCAAATGTGAACCAACTTATCTAAACCCATACAAATTCCAGAGTGTATGAGAATTGTATATGGTTAAGTACCTAATTATGCATAGTACTACTAGTGAATACTGAAACACATACTTACCTACCGATTACCCACCACCACATTCTCTTATAGATACTTACCTATGTAAATGTCAGTATAGATAGGGACTGTGGAATTCCAACACATACGTACACGTAGGTATGGATGTATGTATACACTATACATATGTATAACGCGTACTTACTCGTATGTATGTGTATATCTGTACATAAAATAACTAATAACTCTTTGAGCTCTGGAGTATCTACCATATAAACTGTAAGAGAAAGATACTGTGATACTATTTAAACCTTGTGTGCCTCAGTGGTGTAGTAGCAGTACCTATAGGTGCGGGAAGAGTGTTAAGGTTAAGTATTGTATAAAAGACTGAAGAAAAGATAACAAATTAGGGGTGATAGTTGAAAGTAGAAGACTACTAATTAATGAGAGAGAGAAGAGAGCGAGGAGAGAGAGAGAGAGATAATTTATCTACTGTACTTGAAATTCAGGATATAAAACTCTAACACTAAAAGGTCCTAGAATTTTAGGTTGTCCTTGGTTTGCAACCAACAGAGTAATCATGCAGGGTAAAGTTCCTACTTATGGTTGCTTATGATGTCCATGAGAGTCATTTCACTCAAGAACCATCTTACTGCAACCTGAATGATAATATCCGCCACTGAGTAGTTTTTTCCCTACAGAGCAACCTGTCACAACAGGAAATCCCAGGTCCCTCTGCTCCAGCGCTTGATTTATAAAGTTCACTTTGGCTTCTTATTTATTGGTCAGCAATTTGTGAAGTCCGCGATAACGAAATGGCCGGGTACTTACCTACATACATAGAAAGAATATAAAAACCGGAGGCAACTTTACGTCACCTTGTGGCAACCAGTCTCATGCCTTGACCTCCGTTCCCGGTGATCACCATTCAACTCTGACAAACGTGGAAATCAAGTGCTAGAAACATCTACAGGACAAAGTTCCTTAGAATTATTCATCAAAAGTCATGAAAAGATCATAGAGTCTGTTGCATAGTCCCAACATTCCATGCAGAAAAGCTCGGATTTTAAAACCAGAGCCGACAAAATTACCTATGTTTTGCTGAAGTGCTTTTTTACTGACTCAGCCGATATTGTGTCTCGGGTCACCCATTGGCAATGAGTGGAGGTCAGCCCCACTAAGGTAGGGAATGCAACATTTTGTCTCGCAACGTTGCGAAGCGTTCCGTATCGTTGCATGTGCCGCTCTTCCTTTAGAATCAAATGAGATTGAATCCTACTGACTGAAACATTGAATCACAGTCATATTGTTCTGAAAAGGTTTTGAAACAAAATGTTGCAATCAGAGGAATCCCTATTCCCTTACCTTTGTGGGACTGACCTCCACTGGCAAAAGATGGACAAGCTGCAACATTTCATACCACACTTTAAGCTTCCAAGGTGGCTGCTGTTTCATGTCTCATCCATTCAACCACTCTTGATTGCCATGTATCTAAGTATATGATTCCCGAGTATCATTAAGTTCTTCAGTAACAATAATTATGTATGCATATGTTTATGTACTTAAATATACTTCGCCTTCCAATCATAGGCAAAGTATTTCTAGATATGAGGAAACATGTAACTTAACATTCCTTGGTGAAGTTCATTCACCCTCGTTCCAACTCTGAATACTCAGCTCTAGTTTAAAAGTTTAGAATTTGTTCAATATTGATTTTGTGGCAGGAATTTTGTACTCAAGGGATCTCAATTATTACTAATGATTTACCTTGTTAGGTCGGTATAGACTTAGGGTCGTATAAATATTTTTTTGGTAACACAAAGTTCACTTTTCTGATGTTTATTCATTTTAGCAGCTCCCTAGTTGTTCATCATGTTTGAAGTCTGAAGTGTGTGTTATCATATTTTGTGTTTTGGGTCGCGGTTGTTTGAAATGTGTATGTGCGAGATGTTTAGTTTTTATTATATACAGGGTGTCCATAAAGTCCCACCCCACCCCCAGTATCTCATGAACGGCTGAAAGTATAGAAAAACGCCAAGACCCATATTCCTTATTTTTTTAGGGCATTGACCTGCTTAAAAATCTTAAATAGAATGGTATGTCTTGTTGCATATTTGTAATAAAGGTCTCACTGAGAAAAGTTCATTGCAACAAATTTAAGTACGCTATAACATACCATTCTCGAGATACAGGGTCGGTCGTCCTGGCTATTATCCCTCTGTTCTAACCTATAACTCGTTAACTGTAAGTTTCAGAAAGATAAATTTTGTTGATATTAATTTATTTTATCCCAGACCTTTTGAACAAGGTATAACTCGATTTTTTTTCAGTTGAAACTTTTGCCGGCTGGTCGTCCAGACGAAATCGTCCAGAAACTAACATCAACAGAATAGGTCGAATTATACCTTGTTCGAAAGGTCTTGATAAATGGAGTTACAATCAAAATTTACCTTTCTGAAACTTACAGTATTAACGAGTTATAGGTCAGACCATAGGGATATTAGCCAGGACGGCCGATCCTGTATCTCAAGAACGATAATATGTCGTAGATGACTGAAATTTATTGCAATGAACTTCTCCCAATGAAACCTTTAAAACAATCTGCCACCAGACATGCCATTCCATTTAAGATTTTAAATTTGGTTCGTGCCCAGCCTGATTGGGGCAGTGTAAGCAATTTTTTTTTCTGAAACTTAATCCCCCAAAAAATTAAGGAATGAGTTTACATAAAAACAAAGTAAGTAACATAAAAACGGGTTTTTGCATTTTCTATATTTTCCGCCGTTCTTAAGATACGGGGGGTGGGGTGGAACTTTATGGACACCCGGTATATTTATTGTATATATCTTTCATTTACATAAACTGAAGTTCGCCATCAAAATCCACACTCACAAGACCAACAAAGTTCATGTTTTTCTTTCCAAAACTGATATTATAAATGAACCGTTGTGGCTTCTAGTTCTACGTTGCTTCTTCATTTCGAAATTATCCTCCTCTTTAAAGTTCAGAATATTTGGATCAGCTCTTTTGTCCGTTAGTAATTAAAGGCGCCTACGCTTTCTGTATAAGAACCCCGCCCCCATTGACATGGAGAGAGAGAGCCAGTTTAATGATAGACCTCTCAGCTCAGGAGGATATAATATATAAACTCTAATAAAATAAAAACCAGTAGCCAAAGTCTTAATTATATGTTTTACATTAAAATCAGGATCCATCTCAAGAGGGAAGGCATGGAGAAGAGCTGTGATACTGAAGTAGTGAAATGACTTTTCTGTTTCATCATATCAGACATCTAGAATAATATCTCTTTGCCATTTTTTATGAAAAATAAATATATGTGTAAGATAGAAGAAGTGTGTACGTATTTCGTAGTGGAGCTTAGCGGGTTACACCCGCCGCTTCGCCAGCCTATCAAACATACACACACCCACCACAAACAGACAATATTAAGAGGACATAGACAGCTAGCCAGTCAGACACGCACAGATTTGAGTTTTATATGTATAGATGACACTTGCACTTTTTTAGGCATAAATTTACGGAACTCTTGATTTTCAAAAGACAGTTGTCATCAGCTGTTGATCTGTACAAAGTCTGACCAATAACATCATCACCGTAAATAAATGGCCAATCGAATAAGTGATTTTTTTCAAATATAAGTTAGGTATTACACTGGATTCGTACCTACCAAACTTGATGAGGCTCTATTGAATAAATGAACAGAGTAACCAGAATTTCTTTACAATATACTGTTATAGAGCTATTGAAGACGAAAAATCATGTTGCTCTCGTGAAAACGTTGACAAATGTTGCTTAACACTTTTTGTCATCTACCCACAGTTAATTTATACCTTATGTTTAAGAGTGACTTAGAATATTTTGTAATAGAATACTTTCCATCTTTGTCAATTGAGGAAAGTAGAGTTGATGATGAGCAATTTCCGAGCCTAGCGTCCCTGGCTCCTGATATCGGGCGTGCCTGAATTCTCATTCCTCAACATTCCGGTACGTGGAAGCCCTGAAGCCTGTGAGCACATCTAGAGCCAGACGAGAGGATTGGTGCTTCAGAAATCTCCAGCGCTCGGACCTCAGAGCTGAGATGTTTTGAATGTTTCTCGCTTTTGACCTTGAAAATTCATAATTTTGAGTCTCTCAAAAACAGAACTCAATCTCGAGACCTTGCAGCAAGTTCGATGAACGAGCCGGTTTCCATGGACATGTTGGTTTTAGACTTTAGCATTCCACTTGCTCAGAAATGAAAAAATATAAATTCCCTTGATGCAGTTTTAAAAATACGATATTTTTTTGTTTGTAACATCATGAATGTCTTTTAAGTTGATCTTTCGTATCATGACATGTCCCACCTGGTGTGAAGGTCTCTGACAAGAAAACGGTTGTTTGGTGGCAAGACTGGCAAGTGTCACAAAAGCAATTGCTAAGTATATTATGCTTAATTTTTTTACCATGGAAAAAAATAACAGGAATTTGTACTTATTATGTATTTAATATAATTTATGGTTTTTGCCTAATTTATACAAATTATAAAAACTTTCCTAACGTAGCAGGTACGACTTTATAATTATTATTATCTCCATTTTATGTACCTACGAGTATGTATGTACACTAAAATTTTAGTAGGAACATGTACCTATTCTTAGCAATTTTTAGAATTTTTCCGCAAGCCCGAGTTAAAATCTTGTGAGCCCACTCAGCTGACCCCATGAATTTAACTTCATGAAGATAGAAGAATTCGTCTTTGATTTTTTGTAACTTTACGAATTTTCAATGTGATGGAATTAAATATTTGGAATTAAATGATCACAAATATTTTGTTATCTTTGTTTCAGACGGAGAGTTCATCTTTGTTGACCCCGAGTGCAAAATTAACAAGTATGCTCCCAAGAACTGGCGTGCCTCCTCCACACATGTAAGTGAACGAGATATAGAAAATCTATTCAGTAAGAAGTTGAAAATTTTATACAATAAATTTTACATTCAGCTGAATCTCTTATAGGTTTGCAAAATCTATTGGATGAAATTGTAAAATTGTAAATAATTTTCTTCTCTCCAGTTTTAGTTGGATATTTTCTTTCACAATTAGAACTTTAAACTTAGATCTTAAGTAGGTAATTCAATGTTAACTATTTTAACCCGCAATCAGTACGGTTGTGAGAGATTTCTCTCACAACCGTATACGTTACCGTATACTGGATACGTTACAAAACCGAACCGTACTGATCCCGGGTTAAGAAAATTGAAGTATGAAGTAGGTAGTTACCTAAATATTGCGATACATATTATACTATGTATAATTGTATACAATACATATACATTGTTATTGTACCCCGATAATTTGTACCTCAACATTATGTGGTCACATAGAGACATGGACTATAGGTAGTGTATACTGCCATTATTTTATTTCGTTGGGTTTTGCGTCCCTTTCAACAGCTAGGTCATCTCGAGACGAGGGTGTTACCCTCCATTCGCAGGAAACTCAGAAACCTATTACTACCACATTGACCTCACCCAGCCTGGGTTGGGCCGGAGTACAAGTATCACGAAGTCTTCACCCAACTAGACTTTGCTGAACTTCGGTGATCCTACTAGAATCGGTGCATTCTACGCGCCATCGACGCTGGCACTGTCATTGTTAATTTTATTCTCATCTATTGTTACAGGGTCTGGACAGCGCCGGAAAGCCTCTTCTCACTTTTCACTTTCGTGTTCATTTCTATGTAGAAACGCCCTTCATTCTCAGGTAAAGTTAAAGCACCTCGCACCGGTCTATTTGTACTTTGTTCGCACTCTAAAAGAATGACGTTAAACCCAAATAAACAAACCAAAGAAATTGAAAAATTCTTCATTTTACTATAAGTAGGTATATTTTTTAATAACTTACCTATGGTCTCAACATAATATTAAAAGTTATCATATTTGTGTGATATCACAAACACTCAAACTACCTTTATTAAATATGTGCTTAACGTGGAACTTAACCACCGACCTCCAGATTCCAAGTCCACTGCCTTATCGATCAACCTACTGAGGCTAGTCCTATATCTTATCATAATATTATTTAAAATATTAAAAAAAAAACTAAATAAATTTAAATGTAACGTATCTCCAGACAGACATGATTGTGCTCTCAAGATTTTATCTCGTGAGTAAAGATCAGAAGGAGCAAGGACTCTGATTGTTAAGCCTCCTCTGTAAATAAATATCAAAAAAAAAAAAACAAAAAAAAAAAAAAAGATTAGAAACTAACAGCCGAAAAATGCTCTCTCCCCAACAGAGATGAAATCTCCCTACACCACTACTACCTCCAGCTGCGGCAGAACCTCATATCCAGGGGTTGCCTGTTCGACTTCTCCTTCAAGGAGGAGCTCCTGTACTTGCTGGTGGGTCTGGCCCTGCAGGCGGATCTGGGAGACTTCTCCGAGACCCAGCACACGGGCACCTACTTCCCCCTTCACGAGTACTTCCCGCCGCAGGTAACATATTAAGGAGCGCGGTAGCGCTCCGACCCGCCAAGTCAATCGAAATAGTTCGCGCGCTACCAAGAGTATACTATACGCGACAGCATAAGTAGCACATTTCGTGTAGTTGTAGGAGAAAAAATACAAGTGATGGAGAAAATTGAACTACATATACAGATTGGGGCACGATAATAGACAAGCTTTTAAAAAAGAAACATCGAAATCGTTTGAGTTAAGTTGGTCAAAAACACACTGTAAAAACGTCATTTTTTTTCAAAAAATTCTGCTTCTTCTTTGACGTTGACCGCTCTACAGCCAAAACTACTGGACCGATTTTCATGAACGATGGCTCATTTTTTTTCTTCTGGGTGGTAGGTGTGCCTTTTTATGGTTTCATTATCCCAAAAGCTACCATTTGGCCGTTAATTAGGAAAAGGATCATTTTCAGAGCTCAGAATAACATTGGAGTATAGATATTTACTCTAGTTTATTATGTATATACCTATTCATTCACAAACCTTTCAATCCACATGTCCCGATGTGAAATTGTATAAAGGTATACTAACCCATAAATAGTCGCCGGTGCTGAGTGAGTTAGCGCGCTAAGCTTACCACGCATGGTGGCCTGTATTCGATGCCCAGCTGGGCAGGAATTTTTCTGCACTTTACTTGGGTGTTTGGGGTCCACTCATACCTCGTGAGGAAAAATGAGTAGTTACTGAATAAGTAACGACCAGTGACGGCATTACCAGAGTTAAAATAAATTAATGTAATAGAATTTGAAAAGTAAAGGAGGCTCTTAGTAATGCTGCACTACCCACAAAATTTGTGAAGAGGCCTTGTGCTTGACCACAAATAATTTCATACATACATAGCTATAATAAACCTGTAATGCCCAAGGAGTGAAAAAGACAAGATTTTTTTTTCTTCTAAAATGTTGGTTAGGTATATTAGGTTCAAAAATGTAAAAAAAATCTCTAGTACCCAATGTTACATAATGTATGTGTAACATGAATGTCATAAATATTTGGGGACCTTTTTAAGTGGGAAATGTAGAAGTTTCATAGAAAACTTTGTAAAAGCCCCTACACTACCTAATACCTATTCCTAATTAGGAATGTTAGGTACATAGGAAGTGAAAGGCTTTTTCCTCCCTATCCAATTCTCTCTAGTAAATATTTCTTTCACTGGCCGCTAAAAATATTATTATACAAAGTAAAATAAATTGAAGCTTTTATATGTTGCAAACACCACGGCAATATGTCATCAGGTCAGTTAGCTCAGTGGTTAAGGCGGCACTGTGTAAAGCTGGAGATGCTAGAGGTCCGCGGGTTCGAGCTGAGACATGTGAATTTTTTTTAAAAACAAAATACTCTTTACTTGTTTTAGTTTTACATAATTTACATTAAATTTAGTGAGTTTATGAGGTACTATTAACCTTTTTGTTGTGGGTTGTGTTGTACCTCATTTATAATATAAAATAAAAAATTGATTGTTAAAAAAAATATATTTATACATTTATTACTCAACACAATAAGCTTCGTTCTCAGTATTCTTTCACAGAAATGAATTGTAAAAATACATAGTTATCCTCCCATTTGGGATTTTTACCTCATAATAATACATCTTGGGCATACTGCTGGAATAATGGGACTTAAAAGTCCTTATTATTATATCTGACATAAATTAAGGAAATATGTTCAGGGTGTACCCACTATTTGAACCAGTTGAGGGGCCCATCTGGATAAATTGAATGGCACCACACAGCATCCTTGTAAAAATCTGTGACACAGTGCCAATTTATGAAACGGGATTAATTTTAGAATAACCCGGACTATCTCTCTAATCGTTCTTCGACTTGAGGGAGGGTCTCGCTTGTTATCTTACCTTCTTTTAAACATAATTAACCGAACACAGTGAGAACGAACTCACTAAGTGAGGTTATACGCCAGAGCAAAATTAGCACAATTCTTGTAGTTGTAGGAAAAAAAGTACAAGTGATGAAGGAACTCGGACTATAAATAAATATAGATTGGGGCACGATAAAGACAAGCTTTGAAAAAAGAACCATCAAAATCGTTTGAGTTAAGTTGGAGAAAACCAAACTTTAAAAACGTCATTTTTTTCATCATTTTCTGATTCTTCTTTCACGTTGACCGCTCTACAGCCAAAACTACTTGACCGATTTTCACAAACGATGGCAAAATTTTTTCTCGTGAGTGGTAGGTGTGCTTTTTTATTGTTCTATTATCCTAAAAGGGACATTTGGCCCTTAATTGGGAAAAGGATCATTTTCAGAGCTCAGAAAAAAGTTGGTGTATAGGTGTATTATCACTCTCCCAGAAGAGTCAAAAGTCGCATATCTACTTTTTAGGTGAAAGAATAATTTGGAGAAGGATACTGTGCTTAGGTATGAATATCAAACTAAAATCTTTATCTTCACATTCAAACTGTTTCATTTATCAACACTTGTTCCTTTAAAGTCATTATTTAATATGTTAAATAGTTTTATATTGAAACAACATGTATCATTCACCCCACACCTATACGAGTACAGGGCCACTACAAAAAGTTATAAGATCCCCCAAAAAATATCACTTCGTGACATAAAAAAGTCCCGCCAAGTCGTTCCCCAAAAATATTTCAGTTCCCAAATTCATCCCTCCCTCCCTTCCCAAAAAATATATTAGTTATTTGTGACCTCCCCCAAAAAAATTATTGAAATCAATTTATGGCCCCGCCTTTTATTCATTCACCTGAGTGCAACAGTATACTTATTAATAGCCTCCCCTCTCTCTTTCTTCTAATGTCCTCTTTCTTTTGTTCCTTATTGCATGTTGGAATGTTTCCTTTACAAACTCAGAACTTAAGTCTTATTTCCTTGCTCCTTTCACCGACTTGGGCTCTTGGCGGAGTACCACCAAGCAGGTCCGTTCTTAGCCAAAGGAACTGATGTCTTGGTTTTTTTCTAAGATTATATATAAATGTAGACATATGTAAACATGTGTTCCTTGGAAATGAGCCGGAATCGTGACTTGTTCTGATGGTCCAATTC
>JAMCCL010000655.1:0-21368 GCA_024516035.1 Bactericera cockerelli
TGCAGATTTCGCGGTGAAATATGGTTTTTTTTGGGCTCACGGAAAAAACCCCCAAATGCAAAGGAAAAAAATTTTTTTTACATTTTTTTTAATCTGTAGGGCCCAAAATACATCCATACAAAGTGCAATACATGGGTCAAAATACTATAGAAAAGGGATAAATTTTTTAAATTTTTTCAGATTTCGCGGGGGAAATTTTGGTTTTTTTCCCGGGGCCAACCCGGGAAAAACCCCCAAGTGCTAGGAAAAAATTTTTTTACATTTTTGTAATCTGTAGGTCCCAAAATTCATCCAAAAATGTGCCCAAAACATGTTTTCTAAGTACAAGAACGGAATGATTTTTCAATTTTTTCAGATTTCGCGGTGAAAAGGGGTTTTTTTTTGGGTCCCCACGGGAAAAACCCCAATGCTAGGAAAATTTTAAATTTTTCATTTTTTTTAACTGTAGGGCAAAAATACACCATAAAGGGGCAAAACTTTTTCTAAGTATATACCAAAGGGATGATTTTTCAAATTTTTCGATTCGCGGTGAAATATGGTTTTTTTTCCCGGGGCCACGGAAAAACCACAAGTGCTAGGAAAATTTTTTTTACATTTTTGGGAATCTGTAGGGCCCAAAATACATCCCCTACATGTGCAATACATGGGGTCTAAGTTTCTAAAGCAAAAAGGGGAAAGATTTTTCCAATTTTTTCAGATTTTTGCGGTGAAATTTAATTTTTTTTTTTTGGGCTTTACGAAAAACCACAAGTGCCAGGAAAATTTATTTTACATTTTTTTTTTAAAACTTTTAAGGGCAAACTACATCCTTTCATGTGCAATTCATGTGTCTAAATACAAAAGCAACGGAGATTTTTTTCAATTTTGGGAGATTTCGCGTGAAATATGGTTTTTCCCGGGGCTCACGGAAAAACACCGAAGGGTAGGAAAATTTATTTTTCATTTTTTTTAATCTGGAGGTCCAAAATACATCCCTACATGTGCAATACTGTGTCAAGTACTATAGCAACGGAGATTATTTTTCAATTTTGCAGATTTCGCGGTAAAAAATGGGTTTTTCGGGGCTCACGGAAAAACCAAAAAGTGCCCAGGAAAATTTATTTTTCAATTTTTTTTAATCTGTAGGTCAAAAATTTCATCCATACATGTGCAATACAATGTTTCTAAATACTATACAAAAGGGGATGATTTTTTTAAAATTTTTCAGAAATTTCCCCCGGGGAAAAGGGGTTTTTTGGGTCCCCCACGGAAAAAACCCAAAGGGGAGGAAAATTTAAATTTTAAAATTTTTTTTAATCTGTAAAGGGCAAACTACAAACCAAAACCCTGTGCAATTTCTTGGGGTCTAAGTACTATTGCAACGGGGATTTTTTTTTTCAATTTTGCAGATTTTTGCGGGGAAATATGGTTTTTTTCGGGTCTCACGGAAAAACCACAAATGCCAGGAAAAAATTTTTTTTTAAAATTTTTTTTAATCTGAGGGCAAACTACAACCATTTCATGGCAAAACATGTGTTAAAATACATAGCAACGGAGAAAATTTTTTAATTTTGCAGATTTCGGGTGAAATATGGTTTTTTTTGGGGCTCACGGGAAAAAACCAAAAAGTTCTGGGAAAATTTTTTTTACATTTTTGTAAAACTGGAGGTCAAACTAAAACCATACATGTGGGAAATTTCATGGGGGTTAAATACTATACAACGGAAAGAAAATTTTTTTAATTTTGCCCGATTTTTGCGGGGAAATATGGTTTTTTCGGTCTCACGGAAAAAAGACCGAAACTAGGAAAATTTAATTTTTCATTTTTTTTAATCTGTAGGTCCAAAACCCACATCCCCTACATGGGGCAAAACTGTTTTCTAAATACTATAGCAACGGGGATTATTTTTCAAATTTTTCAATTTCGGGGGTGAAATTTTGGTTTTTTTTTGGGTCCCCACGGGGGAAACCCCAAGTGCTAAAAAAATTTATTTTAAAATTTTTTTTAATCTGTAAAGGTTTAAACTACATCCATACCCTGGCAATACAAGGGGTTTTTAAGTACTATAGCAAAGATGATTTTTTAATTTTTCAGATTTTGCGGTGAAATAGGGGTTTTTTTTTGGGGCTCACGGAAAAACCGGAGCTAGGAAAATTTATTTTACATTTTTTTTTAATCTTTTAGGTCCCAAAATACATCCCCTACATTTCAAAACAGTGTCCCAATAACCCATTAAAACAAAGGAAAAAGAATTTTTTAATTTTTCAATTTCGCGGTGAAATTGGTTTTTTTTTGGGGCCCCAAAGGAAAAACCACCAAAATAAAGGGAAAAATTTTTTTTTCATTTTTTTTAATTTTGTAGGTCCAAAAAAACATCCAAAAATGTCAATACATGTGGGCTAAGTAAATATAGCAACGGAATGATTTTTCAATTTTTTCAGATTTTCCCCGGTGAAATATGGGTTTTTTGGGTCTCACCCGGAAAAAACCCCAAGTTAAAGGAAAAATTTTTTTTACATTTTTTTAATCTGTTGGTCAAACTACATCCATACATGTGCAAACATTTTTCTAAGTACTATAGGGAAAAGGAGAAAGTTTTTTTAATTTTGGGAGATTTCGCGGTGAAAAATTTTTTTTTTTTCGGGGCTCACGGGAAAAAAACCCCAAGGGTAGGGAAAAATTTTTTTTACATTTTTTTAAAACTGTAGGTCCCAAAAAACATCCATACATTGGGAATACAGGTCAAGTACTATAGCAAACGGAGAAAGATTTTTCAATTTTGGGAGAAATTTTTCGGTGAAATATGGTTTTTTTGGGGCCCCAAAGGGGAAAAAACCCCAAGTCTAGGAAAAATTTTTTTTACATTTTTTTTAATCTGTAGGTCAAACTACATCCATAAAGGGGCAATTTAAATGTGTCAAGTTTCTATAGCAACGGAGATGATTTTTTAATTTTTCAGATTTTTGCGGTGAAATTTTGGGTTTTTTTTTTGGGTTTTCACCGGGAAAAAAAAAGTGCAGGAAAATTTATTTTACATTTTTGTAATCGTAGGGCAAACTACATCCAAACATGTTTCAAACATGTGTCTAAGTACATAAAACGGGGATGTTTTTCAATTTGCGATTTTGGGGTGAAAAATGGGTTTTTTCGGGTCTCAGGAAAAAAACCCCAAGTGTAGGGGGGAAAAATTTTTTTTACATTTTGTAATTGAGGTCAAACTACATCCATACATGTGCAATACATGTGTCTAAGTATAACAACGGGATGATTTTTCAAATTTGCAGATTTTGCGGGGAAAATGGTTTTTTGGGTTCCAGGAAAAAAAAAAACCCCAAATGCTGGAAAAAATTTTTTTACATTTTTGTAATTTGTAGGTCAAATAAACATAAAGTGCAATACATGTGTCTTTGTCTTAGCAACGGAGATGATTTTTTAAAATTTTCAGATTTGCGGGTGAAAAAGGTTTTTTGGGTCTCACGGAAAAACCACAAGTGTAGGAAAATTTATTTTTTCATTTTTGTAATCTGGAGGTCAAATAATCCCAAAAAAGGGAAAACATGGTTAAGTACTATAGCAAGGAGATGTTTTTTTTAATTTTTTCAGATTTCGCGGTGAAATTTGGTTTTTTGGTCTCCGGAAAAAAACAAGTGGAAATTTATTTTTCATTTTTTTAATCTGAGGCAAACTCATCCATAATGTGCAAAACATGTGTTAAGTACTATGAACGGGGATTTTTCAATTTGCAGATTTCGCGGTGAAATTTGGTTTTTTGGGGCTCAGGAAAAAAACCCCAAGTGCTAGGAAAATTTATTTTTTCATTTTTGTAAATTTTAGGTCAAACTACATCCCCTACTGTGCAAAATGTGTCTAAGTACTATAGCAACGGGAGATTTTTAAAATTTTGCAGATTTCGCGGTGAAATATGGGTTTTTGGGGCTCCGGAAAAACCCCAATGCTAGGAAAAATTTATTTTACATTTTTTTTAATCTGTAGGTCAAAAATACTCCATAATGTGCAATACATGTGTCTAAATTTTCTTAGCAACGGAGGGTGATTTTTCAATTGAGATTTCGCGGGGAAAATTTTTTTTTGGGGCTCACGGAAAAACAAAGGTAGGAAATTTTTTTACATTTTTTTAATTGGGCAAACTACTCCATACATTGCAATAATGTGTTCTAAGTACTTGCAACGGAGGGTGATTTTTCAATTTTGAAAAATTTCGCGGGGTGAAATATGGTTTTTTGGTCCCCGGAAAAACACAAATTTGGAAAATTATTTTCATTTTTGTAATCTGTAGGCAAACTACATATAAAAGTGCTACATGGTCTAAGTACTATGCAAGGAGATGATTTTCAAATTTTTTCAGATTTCGCGGGGAAATTGGTTTTTCGGGTTACGGAAAAACCCCAATGTAGGAAAAAAATTTTTTTTACATTTTTTAATCTGAGGTCAAAATACTCCATAATGTGCAATATGTGTCAAGTTTTTCTATAGCAACGGAGTGTTTTTTAATTTTGCGTTTCGCGGGGGAAAATGGTTTTTGGGTTCAGGAAAAAAAACCAAGGGTAGGGGAAAATTTTTTTACATTTTTGTAACTTAGGTCAAAAATAATCCTACTTGTGCTACATGGTTTAATATATGAACAGTTTATTTTTTAATTTTGCGATTTCGGGTGAAATTTTTTTGGGTCTCAGGAAAAAAAAACAAGGGTAGGAAAAAATTTTTTTTTACATTTTTGTAATCGTAGGTCAAACTAATCCATAATGTGCAATACATGTGTTAAGTACTATAGAAAAGGAGTGATTTTTCAATTTGCGATTTGCGGGGAAAAATGGTTTTTGGGTCTCACGGAAAAAAAACACAAGTGTAGGGAAAATTTTTTTTAATTTTTGTAATTGAGGTCAAACTAAATCCCTACATGTGAATAATGTGTCTAAGTATATAGAAAAAGGGGTGATTTTTCAATTTTGCAGATTCGCGGTTGGAAAAATTTGGTTTTCGGGTCCCCGGAAAAACCACCAAGGTAGGAAAATTTATTTTAATTTTTGTAAAACTGGGTCAAAAAATCCTACTGTGAATACATGTGTCTAAGTATATAGCAACGGAGTGATTTTTCAATTTTGCAGATTTCGCGGGGGAAATTGGTTTCGGTTCCGGAAAAAGACCCAAGCTAGGAAAATTTATTTTACATTTTTTTTTAATTTGGAGGCAAACTACAAACCCTCATGGGGCAAAACATGTGTCCCAAGTACTATAGCCCAACGGAGATGATTTTTTTTAATTTTGCAGATTTCCCCGGTTTAAATATGGTTTTTTTGGGTTTTCATGGAAAAACCCCAAGTGCTAGGAAAAAATTTTTTTTTTCATTTTTGTAATCTTTTAGGTCAAACTACTCCAACATGTGGGAATACATGTTTTTCCCAAGTACTATAGCAACGGAGATATTTTTTAATTTTTTAGATTTCGCGGTGAAAATGGTTTTTTGGGGGCCCCACGGAAAAACCACAATTTCTTTGGAAAATTTAAAATTTTTTTTTTGTAAAATTTTAGGGCAAACTACATCCATAAATGTGCAAAACAAAGTTCTAAGTACTATACAACGGAGTGATTTTTTCAATTTTTCCCGATTTCGGGGGTGAAAATTTTGGTTTTTTGGGGCCCACCCGGAAAAAAAACCCCAAAGTGGGTAGGAAAATTTATTTTTTCATTTTTGTAATCTGGAGGTTTAAAAAATACATCCCTCATGGCAATCATGTGTCTTAAAACTAAAGCAACGGAGATTATTTTTCAATTTTTCAGATTTCGCGGTGAAATATGGTTTTTTTTGGGGCTCCCGGGAAAAAAACCAAAAGGCTAGGAAAATTTATTTTACATTTTTTTTAATCTGTTTGGTCAAACTACATCCATACATGTGCAATACAGGGGTCTAAGTACTATAGCAACGGGGATGATTTTTTAATTTTGCAGATTTCGCGGTGAAAAATGGTTTTTTGGGGGCTCACGGAAAAAAAAACAAATTTTAGGAAAATTTATTTTTCTTTTTTTTAAACTGTAGGTCAAACTACATCCCTTTCAGGTGGGAATTAAAGTTCTAATACTATACAACGGAGATGGTTTTTTTTAAATTTTTTAGATTTCCCCGGTGGAAAAAATGGTTTTTTTGGGTCTCACGGAAAAAAAAACCAAGGGTAGGAAAATTTATTTTACATTTTTGTAATCTGTAAAATCAAAATACATCCTAAATTTTGCAAATACAAAGTTTAAGTAAATAGAACAAAAATGATTTTAAAATTTTTTAGATTTCGGGGGTGAAAAAAGGGGTTTTTTTTGGGTCTCACGGAAAAACCACAAGTGCTAGGAAAATTTATTTTACAATTTTTTTTAAATCGGGAAAGGGAAAATTTCATCCAACATGTGCAATAAAATGTGTCTAAAATACTTTTAAAAAAAAGGAGATGATTTTTCAATTTTTCAGATTTCGCGGGGAAATATGGTTTTTTTGGGCTCAACGGGAAAAAACCACCAAGGGAGGAAAATTTATTTTAATTTTTTTAAACTTTTAGGTCAAACTACATCCAAAAAAAGGCAATACATGTGTCTTTAAAACTATACAACCCGGGGATGATTTTTTTCCCCAAATTTTTCAGATTTTGCGGTGAAATATGGTTTTTTCCCCGGGGCTCAAAGGAAAAAAAACCCAAGTGGGTGGAAAATTTATTTTACTTTTTGTTTAAACTGTAGGTCAAACTTACATCCATACATGTGCAATTCAATTTTGTTTAATACTATAGCAAAGGAGTGATTTTTTTAATTTTTTTTGATTTTGCGGGTGAAATATGGTTTTTCGGGGGCTTTATGGGAAAAAACCCCAAGTGCTAGGAAAATTTATTTTAAATTTTGTAATCTGTGGTCAACTACATCATACATGTGCAATATTGTTAATCTATGCAACGGAGATGATTTTTCAATTTGCGATTTCGCGGAAATATGTTTTTTTTCACGAAAAAACGAACAAGCTAGGAAATTTATTTTACTTTTTTAATCTGTAGTCAAATTCATCCATACAGTGCAAACATGTGTTAGTTATGCACGGAGATGATTTCCAATTTTGAGATTTCTTTTAAAATTTTTGAGTCTAGGAAAACACATCTAAAATTTATTTTACATTTTAATCTTAGGCAAATATCATAAATTTGCAATACAGTGTTAAGTTCTTGCAACGGAAATTTCAATTGCAGATTTTCTTTTGATATTGGTTTTTCGTCCACGAAAAACACAATGCTAGGAAAATTTATTTTATTTTGTAATTGAGGTAATAATCATCTTTTCATCATGGCTAATACAAGCACGGAATATTTTTCATTTTGAATTTGGGTAAATGATTTTTCGGGTCTCACGGAAAAAACAAGCAGAAAATTTAATTTTCAGTTTTTGTAATTTGGTCACTTCACGGAAAACCACATGTAGAAATTATTTTACATTTTTGTAATTTGTATATTCCATAAATGGCAATCGGTCTAAGTACAACAACGGAGGATATTTATTTTGCAGATTTCGACGGTAAATATCTTTCGGGCTCACGGAAAACAAGCAGGAAATTTTTTACATTTTGTAATCTGTATTCAACTACATCCAAATATGTTCATCTGTTCCTAATACTATAGCAGGAAATTTTTTATTTTTGATTTCGTGAAATATGGTGTTTTTCGGGTCTCACGGAAAAAAACAACGAAGCTAGGAAAATTTATTTACATTTTTGTAATCTGTAGGTCAAACTACATCCATACATGTGCAATACATGTGTCTAAGTACTATAGCAACGGAGATGATTTTTCAATTTGCAGATTTCGCGGTGAAAATATGGTTTTTCGGGTCTCACGGAAAAACCACAAGTGCTAGGAAAATTTATTTTACATTTTTGTAATCTGTAGGTCAAACTACATCCATAAATGTGCAATACATGTGTCTAAGTACTATAGCAACGGAGATGATTTTTCAATTTTGCAGATTTCGCGGTGAAATATGGTTTTTCGGGTCTCACGGAAAAAACCACAAGTGCTAGGAAAATTTATTTTACATTTTTGTAATCTGTAGGTCAAACTACATCCATAACATGTGCAATACATGTGTCTAAGTACTATAGCAACGGAGATGATTTTTCAATTTTGCAGATTTCGCGGTGAAATATGGTTTTTCGGGTCTCACGGAAAAAACACAATGCTAGGAAAATTTATTTTACATTTTTTGTAATCTGTAGGTCAAACTACATCCATACATGTGCAATACATGTGTCTAAGTACTATAGCAACGGAGATGATTTTTCAATTTTGCAGATTTCGCGGTGAAATATGGTTTTTCGGGTCTCACGGAAAAAACACAAGTGCTAGGAAAATTTATTTTACATTTTTGTAATCTGTAGGTCAAACTACATCCATACATGTGCAATACATGTGTCTAAGTACTATAGCAACGGAGATGATTTTTCAATTTTGCAGATTTTCGCGGTTGAAATATGGTTTTTCGGGTCTCACGGAAAAACCACAAGTGCTAGGAAAATTTATTTTACATTTTTGTAATCTGTAGGTCAAACTACATCCATACATGTGCAATACATGTGTCTAAGTACTATAGCAACGGAGATGATTTTTCAATTTTGCAGATTTCGCGTGAAATATGGTTTTCGGGTCTCACGGAAAAACCACAAGTGCTAGGAAAATTTATTTACATTTTTGTAATCTGTAGGTCAAACTACATCCATACATGTGCAATACATGTGTCTAAGTACTATAGCAACGGAGATGATTTTTCATTTTGCAGATTTCGCGTGAAATATGGTTTTTCGGGTCTCACGGAAAAACGAACGAAGCTAGAAAATTTATTTTACATTTTTGTAATCTGTAGGTCAAACTACATCCATACATGTGCAATACATGTGTCTAAGTACTATAGCAACGGAGATGATTTTTCAATTTTGCAGATTTCGCGGTGAAATATGGTTTTTCGGTCTCACGAAAAACCACAAGTGCTAGAAAATTTGTTTTACATTTTTGTAATCTGTAGGTCAAACTACATCCATACATGTGCAATACATGTGTCTAAGTACTATAGCAACGGAGATGATTTTCAATTTGCAGATTTCGCGGTGAAATATGGTTTTTTGGTCTCACGGAAAAACCACAAGTGCTAGGAAAATTTATTTTACATTTTTGTAATCTGTAGGTCAAACTACATCCATAAATGTGCAATACATGTGTCTAAGTACTATAGCAAAGGAGATGATTTTTCAAATTTGCAGATTTCGCGGTGAAATATGGTTTTTCGGGTCTCACGAAAAACCACAAGTGCTAGGAAAATTTATTTACATTTTTGTAATCTGGAGGTCAAACTACATCCATACATGTGCAATACATGTGTCTAAGTACTATAGCAACGGAGATGATTTTTCAATTTTGCAGATTTCGCGGTGAAATATGGTTTTTCGGGTCTCATGGAAAAACCACAAGTGCTAGGAAAATTTATTTTACATTTTTGTAATCTGTAGGTCAAACTACATCCATACATGTGCAATACATGTGTCTAAGTACTATAGCAACGGAGATGATTTTTCAATTTTGCAGATTTCGCGGTGAAATATGGTTTTTCGGGTCTCACGGAAAAACCACAAGTGCTAGGAAAATTTATATTACATTTTTGTAATCTGTAGGTCAAACTACATCCATAAATGTGCAATACATGTGTCTAAGTACTATAGCAACGGAGATGATTTTTCAATTTTGCAGATTTCGCGGTGAAATATGGTTTTTCGGGTCTCACGGAAAAACCAATAGTGCTAGGAAAATTTATTTTACATTTTTGTAATCTGTAGGTCAAACTACATCCATACATGTGCAATACATGTGTCTAAGTACTATAGCAACGGAGATGATTTTTCAATTTTGCAGATTTCGCGGTGAAATATGGTTTTTCGGGTCTCACGGAAAAACGAACGAAGCTAGGAAAATTTATTTTACATTTTTGTAATCTGTAGGTCAAACTACATCCATACATGTGCAATACATGTCGATACCTTTTTGCCAAAATGTGAATTGCGCCAAAATCAAATTTTTCAGGAGAGAGGTTTGAAAAAATAAAAAGTTGTTTTTTTCAAAAAAAGTTTCATTACTCAGTTGTCCTACGTACGATTTATACCAAATTTGGATATAATACTTGAAACTGTTTGCTTTAAATATTCCTGATAATTTTAACTGCGAAATGCCTTTAGTTATTGAGATAGTGTCGCTTTTCACAATTGAGAGGTTGAAAAAGAATTCGCCAAAACGTGAAAAACTCCATCTTTCTTTGTTTAAGTATTAGCCAAAAAGTGAATTGTCCACTCTTGTTCTTCAGCCTACTAACCAAAATGTGAAAAACGCCCGATTTTTCGGGTTTTAAGTAAAGATAGTTTAGCCAAAATGTGAAAAGTCCACTCCTATTCCTCAGCCTGCTAAACCAGAATGTGAAAAACGCCCAATTTTTTGGGTTTTAAGTAAAAGTGATTTACGTAAAATGTAAAAAGTGCCATATGGAATACAATAAATTTGTGAAAAGCGACATATAAGAAGAATAAATAGTGCATAATTTGTGCGTATAGTAACTGTAATAATGATTATTATTAAAGAACGCAATGGCGTTCCGCAACACCAAGTCAAAAATTAAGAAGAGCGCACCAAGAGATATTATACGTCACAGCACAAAGTGCCAATTTCACGCCTCTGTATCGGAATAACTACAAAGGATTAATGAAAACTGAAACACTAGAAAGGATGAATTATTTACTGAAAAGAAGCAAGCTTTCGAATGAAGATTTATAAGATAATCATCAAAAACGCTTGATTTAAACCGGAGATAATCAATGGTGAAAAAAACCATTTTTCACTTTCTGCGGCTTGATGTTCTTATTCGATCTTGACCGGGCTACAGCCTAAACCACTGGGCCAATTTTGATGTATGAATTTGATCTTGTTTTTCTCGTCTTTGGTGGCAGGTATGCCTTTGAGTACACTTATATAGCCCCAAAAAGGGCACTTCAGTCCCATAATTCCAAAAAACCCGCTAATTGATGTACAAATATTAATAGAAATCTTATATTTTCCAGAGAACTTTACCGATATTGACGATTGAGGTGTAATTTTAATTGTAATGAAAAATACAATTAATCAATGAGTAAAATCATACATAAAAACAGACCGACAGACATAATTCTTTGATGTATATAAATTTATGAGTCGCCCTTTTACTCGTAGTCAAGCACATTCATCATTAAGTACAAAAAAACATATAAACAGACAGACAGACCTGATATACAAAAGACGGACATACAGGCAGACATAATTATTTGATGGATATAACTTTATGAGGTGTTATTTTAATTGTAAAGTGAAGCATATTTATCACTGAGTAGACATACACATAGACAAACAGACAGACATACAAACATACTTATGAACAGACCAGGCGCGGCCGGTGCTAAGGAGCTGCGGAGCTCCAGCACCCCCAGACGGAAAATAGAAAAAGAGGATTTTCTCAAGTCGTACACAATTCACAATAAAAATTATCACACATTTCTAGAATAATTAATGCATAATTATTATAAAGAGAGAGCATGGTAAACAAACTTAAATTTTTTTAGATACGGAAAGAAATTCTTTAGTCCGGTATGCTTATGTAGTACCCCCAAAACATTTCCCCACCGGCCGCGCCTAGAACAGACACATACTTACAGACATACAGGCAGGCATTTAGATAGACATACCTGTACGAACAGACTAAAATACTTTTACGTACAACGTAGGGCGATAATGCACTGGTGTGATTGTGTGTGTATGCATAAGAAGACACCTTTCTTGTCAGAAGGTGCCTGAGGGTATTTCTAATACAAACTTCAAATGTCCTATCCTAAATGTCTCTATATTATTTCCTTTTGAAAACATACAAAAACGTGTGAAAATACTAACTACTTGATTAATACTAACATATCTCTATAAGATAGCTCTAAGTGTAGGTATGTCGAGAAGATAATAAACGATAGTACATGAGAGGATAGTAAACATGAAGCGGATCCCAAACATTATTTCAGGATATTTTTGGGCTGAGGACTGGGCGGGTAATTTTTATACCGCGAAGAGGTATTTTTTTTAGGGATTATTACTTTTTCATACAGGGTCCGCCAGAAAAAAGGAGCCACTCGAAATATCTAGAGAACGGATTAAAAATTTTAAAAATGCTAAAAAAAAAAACCTGTACCATTATATCGAGGGGAAATTTTATCTATTAGGTTCTGATTTTTTTTATCATTACCAGGGGTGGCCCCAAGGGAGTCAACTTTGGAATCTTAAATGAAATATCCCTATTTGAAATACATTTTTGAAAAGAAGTTGACATTAAAATTATATTAAGACAAGTTTGAGATTTTTAATCATAACACGGTCGGAGATATCGTACATTTCATTTCACAGGTTTCAGCAAGTTTATAAAAGAAATTAATTGTATTTTTGTAAAAAATGTTAATGTCTTTCTCATTGAAAAAATTAAATTTTCATGACTTTTTTGATACCATTAGGTTTACCAGGGGAGCTGTCAAGGGGTCATTTTTTAAACTGTGTAAAAACTATTCCTTTTTTTTTTATTATAATCTGTGCTAAATAAGTGTTGTTGCTTATGCTTAATCTAAATTTAATACCCTTGAAAACAGGGCCAAACATTAGTACTGTACGTGGGTTTCAGAATTTTCACATTCATTTGAAGTGAATCTGGCCCTGTTTTATTTTAAATTCAACATGAATCATTGCATATATTTAACACAAAAAAAGGATGGTTTTTACATTATTGAAAAAAGTTGACCCTTGACACATCCCCTGGTAAAGCTAACTAACGCTGTCAAAAAGGCATGAAAATTTCTTTATTTCAAATCAAAAAATTCATATCTATTTAAAAATTTTTTTTCAAATATACAATAAACTTCTTATAAAAAATTACTGAAACTTGTGAAATAAAACATTCATACGAGTACGTTCTTTCCGGCCCTGTTTTGATTAGAAATCTAAAACTTGTCTTAAAATACTTTTAATGTCAACTACTTTTTGGAAATGTCTTTTAAATATGGTGGTTCCTTTTAAGATTTCAAAGTTGAACCCCTGGGGCCGCCCCTGGTAATGATAAAAACCAATGCCTAGTAGAAAAGGTTTCCCTTGCTATAGAATGGTACACGTGTTTTAGCATTTTTTAAAATTTTAATCCGTTCAGATATTTTGAGAGGCTCCATTTGTTATTGCGGCGGAAATTGAATCCGGACATAGATAGTTTGAAACCCTGAATCGAATGGAAGGTATTTTAGCCGCACTAACGTATATTGCACTTTGAAAATCCTGTTGTTTTATTTTTCAATAACAATCCTTTAATGTTTAAATAGTAATGAGAACATCTGAAAAGAAAAACTAGGAAGAAAGGCTAATACTTAGACAAAGAAAGATGGAGTTTTTCACTTTTTGGCGAATTCTTTTTCAACCTCTCAATTGTGAAAAGCGACACTGATATAAAACGAAAATTGAAATTTTGGATATTTCACATTTTGGCAAAAAGGTATCGATATACTATCGGATTTTTCACATTCTCGTATAATGTAAAAGAAAAAAACGAAAACTTTTCACGTTTTGGCTGGATAAATCTCAAAATTTGACCAAAAAATGAAAACTTAAAATTAAAACTATACTAGATAGAAACTTGGCCGTGAGTTCATTCGAAAGAGCTTTTAAAACTGATTAAGAATCTGAAATAAAAGGAAAATTGAAATTTTGGATAATTCACATTTTGGCAAAAAGGTATCGATGTGTCTAAGTACTATAGCAACGGAGATGATTTTTCTATTTTGCAGATTTCGCGGTGAAATATGGTTTTTCGGGTCTCACGGAAAAACCACAAGTGCTAGGAAAATTTATTTTACATTTTTGTAATCTGTAGGTCAAACTACATCCATAAATGTGCAATACATGTGTCTAAGTACTATAGCAACGGAGATGATTTTTCAATTTTGCAGATTTCGCGGTGAAATATGGTTTTTCGGGTCTCACGGAAAAACCACAAGTGCTAGGAAAATTTATTTTACATTTTTGTAATATGTAGGTCAAACTACATCCATACATGTGCAATACATGTGTCTAAGTACTATAGCAACGGAGATGATTTTTCAATTTTGCAGATTTCGCGGTGAAATATGGTTTTTCGGGTCTCACGGAAAAACGACCGAAGCTAGGAAAATTTATTTTACATTTTTGTAATCTGTAGGTCAAACTACATCCATACATGTGCAATACATGTGTCTAAGTACTATAGCAACGGAGATGATTTTTCAATTTTGCAGATTTCGCGGTGAAATATGGTTTTTCGGGTCTCACGGAAAAACCACAAGTGCTAGGAAAATTTATTTTACATTTTTGTAATCTGTAGGTCAAACTACATCCATACATGTGCAATTCATGTGTCTAAGTACTATAGCGACGGAGATGATTTTTCAATTTTGCAGATTTCGCGGTGAAATATGGTTTTTCGGGTCTCACGGAAAAACCACAAGTGCTAGGAAAATTTATTTTACATTTTTGTAATCTGTAGGTCAAACTACATCCATACATGTGCAATACATGTGTCTAAGTACTATAGCAACGGAGATGATTTTTCAATTTTGCAGATTTCGCGGTGAAATATGGTTTTTCGGGTCTCATGGAAAAACCACAAGTGCTAGGAAAATTTATTTTACATTTTTGTAATCTGTAGGTCAAACTACATCCATACATGTGCAATACATGTGTCTAAGTACTATAGCAACGGAGATGATTTTTCAATTTTGCAGATTTCGCGGTGAAATATGGTTTTTCGGGTCTCACGGAAAAACCACCGAAGCTAGGAAAATTTATTTTACATTTTTGTAATCTGTAGGTCAAACTACATCCATACATGTGCAATACATGTGTCTAAGTACTATAGCAACGGAGATGATTTTTCTATTTTGCAGATTTCGCGGTGAAATATGGTTTTTCGGGTCTCACGGAAAAACCACAAGTGCTAGGAAAATTTATTTTACATTTTTGTAATCTGTAGGTCAAACTACATCCATACATGTGCAATTCATGTGTCTAAGTACTATAGCAACGGAGATGATTTTTCAATTTTGCAGATTTCGCGGTGAAATATGGTTTTTCGGGTCTCACGGAAAAACCACAAGTGCTAGGAAAATTTATTTTACATTTTTGTAATCTGTAGGTCAAACTACATCCATACATGTGCAATACATGTGTCTAAGTACTATAGCAACGGAGATGATTTTTCAATTTTGCAGATTTCGCGGTGAAATATGGTTTTTCGGGTCTCATGGAAAAACCACAAGTGCTAGGAAAATTTATTTTACATTTTTGTAATCTGTAGGTCAAACTACATCCATACATGTGCAATACATGTGTCTAAGTACTATAGCAACGGAGATGATTTTTCAATTTTGCAGATTTCGCGGTGAAATATGGTTTTTCGGGTCTCACGGAAAAACCACAAGTGCTAGGAAAATTTATATTACATTTTTGTAATCTGTAGGTCAAACTACATCCATAAATGTGCAATACATGTGTCTAAGTACTATAGCAACGGAGATGATTTTTCAATTTTGCAGATTTCGCGGTGAAATATGGTTTTTCGGGTCTCACGGAAAAACCAATAGTGCTAGGAAAATTTATTTTACATTTTTGTAATCTGTAGGTCAAACTACATCCATACATGTGCAATACATGTGTCTAAGTACTATAGCAACGGAGATGATTTTTCAATTTTGCAGATTTCGCGGTGAAATATGGTTTTTCGGGTCTCACGGAAAAACCACAAGTGCTAGGAAAATTTATTTTACATTTTTGTAATCTGTAGGTCAAACTACATCCATACATGTGCAATACATGTGTCTAAGTACTATAGCAACGGAGATGATTTTTCAATTTTGCAGATTTCGCGGTGAAATATGGTTTTTCGGGTCTCACGGAAAAACGAACGAAGCTAGGAAAATTTATTTTACATTTTTGTAATCTGTAGGTCAAACTACATCCATACATGTGCAATACATGTGTCTAAGTACTATAGCAACGGAGATGATTTTTCTATTTTGCAGATTTCGCGGTGAAATATGGTTTTTCGGGTCTCACGGAAAAACGACCAAAGTTAGGAAAATTTATTTTACATTTTTGTAATCTGTAGGTCAAACTAATAATAATAATAATAATACCCGGTGTACGGGAGTATATTTACGGGAATAGCCCTATTTACAATGTCAACAATAAAAATTTCAATAAATACAAAGATTAAAATAAAATATTGTTAAAAAGTATACAAGTAAAGCTTACGAGAAAAGTAAATGAATAGGTAAGTATAAACAAAGTCAGGTAAAATCAAAATCGTTGTCATGGTTTGCTGCTCGAATCATTCTGTTTAGAGGCGAGAAATGTGAGTAGTTGGTAGCACATGTTGTTGAGTAAAACAAGTTATTTTTTCTCAGCCTTCTATGACAGTCAAAAGATACTGTGGACAAGAGTTTGTTACAATCAATCAGTCCAGTTAGTAACTTTTTCAGGAAAAATGAGTCCGCTTGTAGGCGGCGCTCTGACAGCGTGTCGATACCTACAACAAAATTAGAATAACGCAGTCCACAGTAGAACAAAAAACGTTTTTGGACTCTGTCCAGCAAGTTGGCATGCACATTATAATGGGGTGACCATACCACACTACCATATTCCAGTAGAGAACGAACCAGGGCCAAGTACAAAGTCTTGAAGGAAACTGCTGATAGACCTTTAGAAGAACGAAAGACATAACCTAAGAGTCGATGACAACGCATTGAGAGGTTCGAGATGTGAGCAGAAAAAGAGAGTTTACGGTCCATTAAAATTCCCAAGTCCTTAATCTGATCAACATGCACAAGAGGTTGATCGTTCAGAAGATACTGAAATGTAATTTGCTCACGATGCATAGAAAAGCACATAACAGCACACTTATGCAACGTTAACTGTAAGCCATTGAGTGAAAGCCATTGGTTAAATGAATCGAGATCTTTTTGGAGTAGTAAACAATCAGCTGAAGTTGAAATAGATTTGTAAATTTTAACATCATCTGCGAACATCTGGAAAGAAGAATGACAAATAAACCCAGGAAGATCATTAAAGAAGAGGCTAAAAAGAAGTGGGCCGGAGTGACTGCCTTGACCCACGCCCGAAGATACATTGATATAACCGGAAACATCATTGCCAATCTTAACAATCTGAACACGACCATTCATTGAATTCTCCAACCAACAAAGAAAAGAATCACCAATGCCATAAGATCTCAATTTGGCAATAAGAAATTTAGGATTTACCCTATCAAATGCTTTGGCAACGTCGGTATATACAGAGTGAACATCTTTGCCAGATTGGAACGAGGTTAATATATCTTGTTGATAGGAAAGGAGATTCGTGACGGTGGATCGTTTCGCAGTGAAGCCATGCTGCTGTTCAGCAATGAAGTGCTTGCAGGCAAAAGAAAGTTGTCCGGAAACCAACTGATCGAGTAGTTTTGGTATTGCAGACTGAACGCAAACACCTCTGTAATTACCAACGTTCGACCTGTCACCAGATTTATGTATAGGAAATATGAAACTAGATTTCCACTTTGACGGATACACACCAGAAGAAAGAGATCTGTTAAACAAGATGGTCAAAGGTTTTGCTAAGGATGCAGCACATTTTTTTAAGATGAAACTGGGGACATCATCCGGGCCTGAAGAAAATTTTTGTGGCAAAGATGACAAAGCTTTCAAGACATCGGCAGAAGAAAACGAGCAACAGTTAAAATTAATATGATCCAAGCGAGGATATTCAGGTACTCTGACGTCTGAATCTGAATAAGCTGCGGAGAAAGACTTAGCAAATAAATTCACAGTTTGATGACCACTGCTACTCGTTTCGCTGTCCAAATACATATCTTTTGGAAACCCATCAATCTTACGTGACTTGTTCACAAACTTCCAAAAAGACCGAGGGTTGGATTTGAGATCCCTGTCAGACTTTTGCATGAATGAAGTATAGCAACTGGAGCCCAAGGAACTACAGCGAGAACGGAGTGAAGAGAATCGAACATAATCAGTTGCTAGACCATGCTTTTTATACTGTAAATGAGCTTTCTTTTTTTTACGGGTCAGAGAAATCAGTTCTTTAGAAAACCAAACAAGATAAGTAGAACTATATACTTTTTTCAAAGGAGTAGAGAGAGCAATAGCTTCCAACAAAATATCATAAAACCGGTCAGTCACATATTCGATATCTTTCTCAAAAGTAACGAAATGCCAATCAACATTGTCCAAAATTCTCCGCAACTTCGTAATATCACATTTTGAAAAATCACGAATTATACTGTTTTGAGAAAGTTTCACAGAAGTATGAGGGACCGGAATGAAAAAAGAAAAGGCTGTGTGGTGAAAACTGTTGGAAAGCAGGGGATCATCACATGAAGTTGTAACAATACTGTCATAGTTTGTAAAAAGAAGATCTAAGAATACACCATGATCATTATGAACCGAATTGGCCTGATAGAGAGACAAGCTGTTAAACGATTCACATACCCTAACAGCAGGTGACAAATGATGACAGTCTACGACCATGAAAGCATTATCATCCACATGATCCACACTCCACTTGGCGTCTCTTAAGTTATAGTCACCAGTCAAGAAAACCTCAGCATCAGGGAACTCGGAGCAAATTTCCTCAACAGTATTACAGTGATGAACGTAAGTTTCGAGATCAGAGTCGGGCGGGATATAAACACATCCAAGTATCATGCTAACATCCCCAATCTGTAAAAGAACAAAAACATTATCATAAGAAGTTGAAGAAGAATCCATAAGAATCCTCCGAGACTTCAACCTGCTGCTAACGGCGATCAAGACCCCTCCCCCACGAAACCTACCCAAAACAGAGGGGTCTCTGTCACTACGGTAAACTTCATAATTTGCAAATTTTACTTCACTAGTAGAAAAACTATCACTAAGCCACGTTTCAGACAGAAAAATAACATCGTAAACACAAACTTCAATTGCACGATTTAAGACATCTAGTTTAGTACGTAAACCGCTAGCATTATGATAGTAGCAACTTAACCTTTCTTTATTGTGGGTTTGGAACGCAAGTTTTTTGGAGAAATATTTTTACTGTTAGAATTAGTCCCTACGTCATTGGATTTGACGCTGCCTGGTGCAGTTCTCGGGGACACTCCGGAGCCAGTGCCAGCAACGTTCAGTGGAGATGATGTAGAACTACCGGCTTTCTGTGTGAGAATAGGTGAATTCACAGGAGCCTTACGCTGAACATTGGACTTGTTTGTCGTTTGTGGAGGATTCTTCGCTGGAACAGACCGTACTCCTGCAGGTTTCTTAACGGGAGGTGCATTTGTGTCATAACAATCAGTAACATATGACGCCAGCAGTCGACCAGAAAAGACCTTCATGAAGGAACCCTCCGGCCAAACATCTGCAGATTCCACCAAGTGACTTTGTTCCGCTGGTACAACAAAGTGAAATGAAGCGTAGCTCAGGTGACGGGACCTCATCTTACTACACTTCACCGATGAAAGACCATCAACATTGGTGAGAAGATCTTTAGCCAGAACTTCGGCACTGATTTCCGGGTGGAGGCGAGAAACAAAGTACTGGGCAATGTTTGCATTAGGAACAGATTGAATGATCTCACTCTTCCTGGAACCAATGAAGGCATAAATGTGCAATACATGTGTCTAAGTACTATAGCAACGGAGATGATTTTTCAATTTTGCAGATTTCGCGGTGAAATATGGTTTTTCGGGTCTCACGGAAAAACCACAAGTGCTAGGAAAATTTATTTTACATTTTTGTAATCTGTAGGTCAAACTACATCCATACATGTGCAATACATGTGTCTAAGTACTATAGCAACGGAGATGATTTTTCAATTTTGCAGATTTCGCGGTGAAATATGGTTTTTTCGGGTCTCACGGAAAAACGACCGAAGCTAGGAAAATTTATTTTACATTTTTGTAATCTGTAGGTCAAACTACATCCATACATGTGCAATACATGTGTCTAAGTACTATAGCAACGGAGATGATTTTTCAATTTTCAGATTCGCGGTGAAATATGGTTTTTCGGGTTCATGGAAAAAAACCCCAAGTGTAGGGAAAATTTTTTTTACATTTTTGTAATCTGTAGGTCAAAATAATCCATACATTGCAAAACTGTGTCTAAGTACTATAGCAACGGAGATGTTTTCAATTTTGCAGATTTCGCGGTGAAATATGGTTTTTGGGTCTCACGGAAAAACCACAAGTGCAGGAAAATTTATATTACATTTTTGTAATCTGTAGGTTCAAATACTCCTAAATGTGAAAACATGTGTCTAAGTACTTTTGCAACGGAGATGATTTTTCAATTTTGGATTTCGCGGGAAAATATGGTTTTTTTGGGTCTCACGGAAAAAAAACCCAAGTGTAGGAAATTTATTTCATTTTTTTAATCTGAGGTCAAACTACATCCTAAAAAGTGCAATACTGTGTCAAGTACTATACCCAAAGGGGTGTTTTTTTATTTTGCAGATTCGGGTGAAAATATGGTTTTTCGGGGGCCCCGGAAAAACCACAAGTGCTAGGAAAATTTATTTTACATTTTTTTTAATCTGAGGTCAAATACATCCATACTTTGCAATAATGTTCTAAGTACTATGCAACGGGGATGATTTTTCAATTTTGCGATTTCGCGGTGAAATATGGTTTTTCGGGGGTTTACGGGAAAAACACCGAAGCTAGGAAAAATTTTTTTTTACATTTTGTAAATTTTAGGTCAAATACATCCATACAGTGCAATCTGTGTCTAAGTACATAGCAACGGAGATGATTTTTTATTTTGCAGATTTCCGGTGAAAAAATTTGGTTTTTTTTGGGTCTCACGGAAAAACCAAAGTGCTAGGAAAATTTATTTTACATTTTTGTAAACTGTAGGTCAAACTACAACATACATGTGCAATTTATGTGTCTAAGTACTATAGCAACGGGATATTTTTCAAATTTTTCAGATTTCGCGGTGAAATTGGTTTTTGGGTCTCACGGGGAAAAAACCCCAAGTGCAGGAAAATTTATTTTACATTTTTGTAATTTTTAGGTCAAACTAATCCTACATGTGCAATACATTGTCTAAGTACTATAGCAACGGGTGATTTTTCAATTTTGCAGATTTCGCGGTTTTAAATATGGTTTTTCGGGTCTATGGGGAAAAAACCCCAAAATGTAGGAAATTTTTTTTTACTTTTTGTAAACTGTAGGTCAAAAT
>JAMCCL010000656.1:0-21326 GCA_024516035.1 Bactericera cockerelli
TTTCCCCTTTTCTATTATTTAAATTTTTAAAACTCTCTTCCCCTTTTTTTCCAGAAAAAAAAAAAAATTAATGGTTCCCTTATTTGAAATCCGTATTTCCCTTTTTCAAAAGGGCGGATAGTCCCCCCCGTAAAGGTACCCCCTACCCCCCCATGGAGAAATTTTTCCCAAAAATGAAATGGCCACTTTATGTTGGTAACTCCATGTTGTGGAAGTCAGTAAAAAGAGAAACAATATGAGCCCCTTGTTTCAGTAATATGTTAACAATAAAACACCTATGTATGTAGGTGATACAAAAAAAAGTTTTCACTTTGGGAATTCTTGAACAAATTTTTTGTCCAAATTTAGAGAGATGGGGGAGAAAATGGGGTTAAAAAACCCAGATATGAATCGAGAAAAGGGGCAGAAATAAGATGTTTATTCAAAGATGAAGAAATCCCCTGACGCAAAAAAACCAAAGAAATAAATGCAATTCAATTTTTTTTTGATGTAGGGTTTGGGAAAACCCCACCCCAAAGGGAAAATTTTGGGGAAAAGGGCCAAATGGAAAAAAAAAAGAAGATTCAAGTTTTAACTTGTAAAAAGGGAAATAATAATCTGGGAAAAGATAATTAGTACAAAAAAAGGGGAAAATTTTAAAGAAAAGAAAAAATGGTTTAAAAAAGTTTTAAATTTTTTAAATTAAGGGGGGGGGAAATACCAGTTCGGAACCCGCCAAAAAAACCAAAAAAAAATTTAAATGTTTGGGAATATCATTCCCAAATTTTTCAAACTGACGTTTTTGAAGCGATATTGAAGAAAAAATTAAAAGCCCCAAAAATAGAACAGGGGAAAATGGGTTAGCATTTGAAGGAAGAATTAAAAAATAAAAAAAGGGAAAAAAAAAACACAATGTTCGATAAAATAATAAAAAATTCCCCCCCGGGAAAATCAAGGGGAAAACCCTTTTTAAATTTTTGAGCTATTTTTAATTAATTTTTTTTGGGGGTGGGGGAAAGGGTAGTTCCCCGCTTTTAATTTTAAAAATGATTAAAAATTTTATAGTAAATAAGGGGAATTTTTTAGTTATAAAGCCTGGGCATACAAATCCCTAGCCCCCAAAAGGGGGACCGGTGGAAATAGTGCTGTTGGAACGTGGATTTGACTGTAGTTTTTGAATAATATTATGTTTTTAATTGTTTCATAATAATTTGAAGAATTTTTGAAAAATTTTTTTCCTTTGTTTTTAAAAAAAATGGGGTTGGGGAATTTTAAAAAACGACAAGCGTATATTAAATTTTCATTAAAAAAATAAAAAATGAAAAAGGGGAAAAAAAAATTTGAGGGTTTTAAAATTTAAAAAAAATCTTTGTTGGGGTTTTTTTTTCTATACTACCCAAAAACCCCGGGCCCTTTTAGTATGAACATAAGTTAAGTGAAAAACTCATCAAAAAATTGGGGGGAAAAAAAAATTTAAATTTTGGGGGGGTTTTTTTTAAAAATTTTTTTAAAAAAGTAGTTTTTGAAAAGACACGAAAAAAAAAGGTAATTTTTTTAAGGGACTATTTTTAGTTTTGAAAGGTTCACTATAAAAATAAAAAAAATAAAAACTGCAGAAGGTCCCCAAATTTTTAAAAAAAACCCCAAAATTTTTTAAAATCAATGTTTTTACCTTTTTTAAAAGGGTTTTTTTTACACCCTGATTTGTTAGAAATTTTGGGGGGGTTCCCCCCTCTCGCTTAAAAAGACAGGGTTTTTTTTTTTTCATCGAAGAAAAAGTTCCTCCGATTCCTGGGGAAAAACCTCCCCTTCGCAAGGGTGTTGTTTGAGTCCTGTGGTTTGGGGGGGGGTTTTTTGAGCGCGGACCGACTTTTTTTAAATGTCCCTTTGGTGTTCGATTGGAAATTTTGTGGGGCTGGGTTGGGGGGGTCAGCGTGCGAATTCCCCCCTCCGAAGAAAATCGAAAAAAGGGCAGGTGAGGTTGGCTTTAAACCCGCAAAGGATAAAAAAGTTCCCCCTTGGTTGCTAGGGAACAAAAATCTTTCCCAAATTTTCTGGGAATGTAAATGAGTCAAAGTGCCCCTCACCCCCACAGTTGGGTGAAAAAAGGTTTTTTTTTAAGAAACCCCTCCCAAAAAAAGAAAGGGGAAACCCCCCCCAAAAAAATCCAGTTTTTTGGATGCCCGGGGGGTGAAGCGTTCCCCGGGCCCCTTTTTTTTCTTTTTCCCCCGTCTTTAAAAAAAGCAGCCCCCGGGTCTCACCCCAAAGAGTACAACCCCCCCAAATTTTTTGCCCCAAAAACCCCCTTTTTTCCCCTTTAAAAACTCAAGCGCAGTTTCGGGGTGTTGGTTTAATTTGGGTGTGGTTTTTTTTTCCCCTTAAAAATTTTTTCCCCTTTTTCCCCCTTTTTAAAATGAGGGGCCCCAAAAAGGGAACAATTTCATCCTTATGCGGATACGCCAGACTCACATGACGCGTGGTTCAGATTTTCTTCGGGAGGGGCAATTTTTTCCCCGGGGAAAGGCCCCCCCAAACCCCCCCGAAAACAAACGAAAACTATGGGACGAGTTAAAACGTGGGTCCCCCCTCGAAAACCCCCCCCAAAACCCCCAAGGGGGGTCAAAAACATTTGAGATGGCAGGAATTCCCCCGGAAAAAGTTTAGGAAACTTATTCTGTCGATGGAAAAAAAATGCAGGGGGTCATTTTAAAAGGGGGGGTGGCAACACCAATTTTTAACAAATAAATGTGAAAAAAACCTTTGTGAAAAATTTAAAAAAAATTGATTTTTTAAAAAAAATTTTTTTCTTTGGGAATTTTTTTCCTTTGCAGTATTTATTTTTTATTTTTAGGGGGGGGAAACCCCTTTTAAAAATAAAAAGATGTTGCAAAAAATTCCCCTTTTTTTTGTGCATTCAAAAAAAATAAGGGGTTTTAAGAAAAAATTTTAAAAAAAACCCCCCCTTTGAAAATTTTTTCTGCCGAAAATTTTTTTTTTAAGAGGTATTTGCCAAACGGGGTTTTTAAAATACAAAGTCCCAAGTGTTTTCTTTTTATTCTTAAAATGGAAGAAAAAAAAACGTTTTTTTTTTTATTAAAAAATTTTTCCCTCATCAGAGAAAAAAAGGGAAAAAATTTTTTTTGTTTTTGGGGAAAAAAAATTTTTCCCGTTTTGGGGAGAAAAAGGGGTACAGGGGGAGTGGGGGGGGGATGGTATTATTGAAGAAAAATTTGGGGCAAGAAAAATTTGAAATAAAATTTTTTTCAATATCCCAAAAATGGGGATTTGGGAAAAAATTTTTAGAAAAAAATATCTTTATTTGTTTTGTTTATTTAAAAAAATTTTTTTAAAGGGGTAGTTCCCCCGTAGGTAGTTGAAGTTTTGGAAAGTTGCGTGGGGATTGATGCAAAAACCCCCCCTTTTGTTAGGAAAGGTTTTTTTTTTTTATTTTTTTTTGTTTTATTAATATTGTAATTTTGTATTTTAATTTTTCCCCTTTTTTTTTGTACATGGTTTATGAAAAAGAGTTTAAAATAAAAGGTCAGAGTGCGTCCAAATTTTATATCTCTCATAAAGCTAGTGCTTTTGTATTATGTATTTTTTTTAAACCCCCAAGGGAAATTTAGTTCCCAAGTAATATTTTTTTTTGTCGGGTTTTAAACTTAAATTAACCCCCGATATTTGATAAAGTCCCCAAAAAAAAGGAAAATACCCTTGGAAAAAAAGCAATGCCATTTTTATCTAAAAATGCTTTTTTTAATCTTTTTTTTTCCCCAAACCCCTTTGGGGAAAGGAAAAGGGGAAAAAAATTTGATTAAGTTCTCTTTTTGGTATGACGTAAAAACCCCGGTTTTTGGGGGAAACCCCCTAGAATAGCAGCGGGGGAATCATTTAGTAACCGAGGAGATGATTAAAAAATGAAAAAAAAATTTTATGTTATTTTTTTATATAAAAAAAACAACAGGAAGGGGAAATTTTCTTTTTTAAAGGGATTGGGAAAACCCTTCAGCCGACCCGGGGAACCGGGCGAAGCATTTCTTTTTTTGGAAAACTGTGGGGGGAATTTGGGGAAAAAAGTAGTTGGTTAGGAAATCTAAAAAGGGGGGGTTGTGTGGACTTTTTAAATCCGTGGGTGGAAATTGGTAAAATTTTTAAATGAAAACCCCCTTGAAGAGGCCCCTTGGGGTTTCCCAAAATGGGGGGGAAAAAACTCCCCCATGTGTTTTGAACCCGTGGAGTAGAGGGGGAAATTACAATTTTACTGGGCCCCCCCCTTTGAGTTTTAATTAAATAAAAGGGTTTTTGGGGTTTTTTTGTGGGGAACAAGCAAAAAGAACAAGTAATGTGTTTGATCATTTGATAATTTTATTTTAGTGAGTTTTTGTTGTCCCCGGGACATTTTTTAAAAAAAATAATAGGGGGATTTTTTTTGATAAATTTCAGCATACTAAAAATTGCAAGTTCCAGCTCTATTTTGGGTTTTATTTTACATTAAAACCCCCGATGCAAAAAACCCCCCAGTCAGTCCCCCCCATAGAAGTTTTCCCCCCTCGCGGGTCACCGCCCCTCGGGCGAATCGTGCGCTTTGCGCAAATGATCCCCCCCCAAGACTTGGAAGTTCCCGTCACTGAAATGAAAGAGTTGAGCGGTGGGGCCCCCAAGGGGGCGAGAGATTTTGGGGGGTTTGGTTTTTGGGCCCCCTTTTAGGAGCGGGTGGCAAAAATTTGAAGTTTTTGGGAAAAAGGGTAAAAATTTAAAAAGTTTCCCCCTTTTAGGAAAAAAAGGTTTTTTGGAGGAATTTGAAGAACAAAAAAAAAAAATTTTTTGGGGAAAAAAATTTTTCTGTACCTGTTTTTGGGAAGGCATTATCAACAAAAGGGCCCCAAAAAATAAAAAGGATTAAAAAATTAAAAAAACCCCTTCCCCCAAATCGGGAAATTTTAATTGTGTATGTTTAATTTTAAAAAGTCTTGTTTATATTGCCCCCAAAGTCCCCAAAATTTTTTTTTTTTTTTCAAGGGGAAGATTTTTTTTTGGGCATAAACCGGGGGAAAAACTGTGGCTTTTTCGGTGGCGCTCATGATTTTTGTAAAGTGCTAGTTTTGTACATTCCCATTTGAAACAAATTTTTAAAGTCAGGTTATCGAAAAAGGGGGCCCCCCCCGTGTTTTTAAAACTGCCCCCCTGCGCGGGGCCCGTTTTTAGGGTTTCGGTCGTTTTTTGATTAAGTCCTAAATTTCCCCGTGTGCCCGGAGTAAGAGTGGAAAATTTTTTTTTCAAAATTGGGGCCCCTTTTTTTGCAGTTTTTTGGTTTAGGACTTCAGCTGGGCCCCTTTACCCACAAAATTCGGTTTTTCAAAAGCTTTCAAAAGGTATTTTTAAAATTTTTTTTCCCCGCGCTTCAGATTTAAGTGACCAAAAAAATTAAAATTTTCTCAAAAAAAAAGGTTCTTCATAAAATTTTAAAAATTTTTTTTAAATTTTTTTACCAAAAACACATCAACATGATTTTTCCCCTAAAGCCATAACGTTATGATCTTAAGGTAATTTTTGTGCGACCCTATTGTGAAATCATAAGTTATTTTTTGTAAAATTTTTAGAAAAATTTTCGTAAATGTGTGATTTTTAACTTTTTTTAAAAGTTTTTGGGTTTCAATTTCTTTAAAACGGGAAAATATTTGTTAAAAACCCTTTTTGTGGGGTTGGCTAGAAAATTTTCCCCTTTGGTTCCTTTTTTTTTTTTCTTTGCAATATATTATGTATTAAAAACCAAAAGGGTTTTTTTTTAAAAAATTCCCCCTAGCCCCCCCGAGGTCTATTTCTAGAATCCCTGATCCCCCAAAAACCCCTCAATAAAATCCTCCATCTGCCCACCCGAAAAAAATTCTGCCCCCAAAATTAAAAATTTTAGCCTTGTCGATATTAGAGGGGCCCGCTTTCAACAAAATGAGGGTTTGGCAGGGGAAATCGGGGTTTCAATTTCTTGGGAAAAAATTTTTGAAGTTCAAGGAGTCCCCCTGAAAAAAGGGTTAGGGTTGATAGTGATGGGGGGCCAGGCTACGTATGATTAGAAGTGGAGGGGGGCCCGCGTCCGGGGGAAACAGAGTTGGAAGAGCCCGGAAAAATGAAAAAAGGGGGGGTGAGGGATACTGAGTCATTTTGGGTATAAAACCCCCAAAAAGTGCTTATGTTTCCAAAAATTGATCCAAATTCTGATTTTAAATTTAAAAATTTTAGATTTTTTAAAACCCCCTTTTAAAAGAATAAAAAAAATTTTTTTTTTTTTATTTAAACTACACCAAAAAAAAGCAGTCTTTCCCGAAAACTTCCGAAAATTTTTTTTGTTCTCTAAAAAAATTTAAAAAAAAAATTTTTAAATTTTTTGTGAATAAAAAACCCTTAATTTTCTTTTAAACCCTTATTTTCCCCAAAATAAGTATAAAAAAAAAAAAAATTATACAGTGTTTTTTGGGGTTTTTGTTTTTTAGCAGAATTCCCCCAATCTTTTCCCCCTGCTTTTTTTGGTCTGCTTTTTTCCCCTAATGAAGTTAAATTCTCTTCGGGGAATCGAAAAATTTTGTTTTTTTCTTTTTTATATAATAAAATTTTTTACTCCCAAATGAGAATAAAGGAAAAAAAAACAGGAGGGGAAAAAATCGGGAGATTTTCCCGGGAAAAAAAAAAAATTTCCCCCCCCTTATTTTTTCTTTTTTTTTAAACTTTTTTTTTTTTTAAGTATTTGTTTTATTAATTCGCTTTGCTGGGAGCGAGTTAAGTGGGGTTGGGGTAAAAAAGAAAAAAAAAGAAATGCAAAAATTTTTTTTCAATGCCCCCTGGGTTGTCAGGGGAATGTAGTTAAGGGTTTTTTCATTTTTGCGGAGTGTAAAAAAAAGGGAAAAAAATTTTTGTTTTGGGGTTTTTAAAAGGAACAGGGGAGCTTATTCAAATTTTTTAGAGGATATAGTTTGAGTTGAAAATAGTTTCAAGTTGGAAAAAAAAATTTTTTTTTGAGTTTTTTTTTTTTGTTTGTAGGGAAATTTTTTAAAGGGGAAAAAATTAAGAGGGAAAATTTTTTCCCCCAACAGGGGCTATGCACCTCAATAAAAAAAACCCCCAAAAACAAATTTTTTTGTGAAAAAGAAAAATGTTTTTTTTCCGTAAAATTCCCAAAAATAATTTGGGTTTGATGTGTATTTAGCAAAAAGATCAGTAAAAAAAAAATGTTTTTCAGTGGCCCAATTTTTACTATTTGCATTAGCTTGGGGGAGGATTTTTAGTTGAGGCAGTTTTTTTCCTTTGGGGAATTTTTCCCCTTTTTTTTTTCGATAAAAATTAAAAAAATTGGGGGTTTTTAATTTTTAGCCTAAAGAAAATGTGTTTTTTTTTTTCTGCCCCAAAATTTAAAGTTTTGTACGAAAAGAGCGAATGCAAACAAAAAATTTTAAATTTTTTTTTTCGACTCATCTTTTTCAAGATGTAAAAATTTTAATCGGTTTATATTTTTTGAATGGTTTGAAATAATGATCGAAAAAAAACCCCAAATTTTAGTTCAAAATTTGTGAAAAAAATTATAGTTTTAGAGAAGTTAGAGGGGGGGCACGGCTTTTCTTAAGATCTGCTGTTCGATTTGTTTATTTAAGATGGGGTATTAAAAAATAATAAAATATTTTTTTAAAAATTAAAAACTTTTTTTTTCGAAAATTATTCCCCCAAATTTTTTCGGCCAATTAAAGGTAATTTAATTTCTAGGGACCC
Source organism: Bactericera cockerelli (assembly GCA_024516035.1). Lineage (NCBI taxonomy): Eukaryota > Metazoa > Arthropoda > Insecta > Hemiptera > Triozidae > Bactericera > Bactericera cockerelli. The sequence goes on from JAMCCL010000656.1 coordinate 7,735, forward strand.
CGGGGGCCCAAGTAGAGCGAAAAATCCTGCCTGCGACCCCGGGTTTAAAATTTTATAAATAAATGGCAAAATGTAATATTTTTTTTTTTGTTTTTACCATTTAAAAATAAAAATTTGGATAATCTACATTCTCACGAGGAATCCCTTTTTTTAAAAAATTAGTCGGTTTAAAAAAGAATTTAAGGACCGGGGAAATTTTTTTTTTTTTTATTTTGGGGTTTTTTTAAAAGATGTTTTTTTCTCTTAATTAGGGGGGGAAAATTTTATTTGGAAAATTTTTTTCTGTTATTTCGAACATTTTTGAATTTTTTCTTTTGTATCTAAGCTTTATGTATAAAAATGTAATATTTTCTTTTTTCTTGTTCATTTATTTTCATTTTAACTATAAGTAAAAAACCCATTCTTCCCTTTCCATTGAAACTTTTTTTTTATTCCTTTACCGATCCTCTCTAAGCTTTCGTCATATGAGAATTGTTCCAGTTGTATTTTCCCCTTTTTTCCATTACTTCCCAAATTCCCCTTTTTTTTTTTAAAAAAACTTTGGTTTTTGAGTTGTTTGTTTTTAATTTTGTGTTTCGGGTTTTGAATTGTTTATTGAATTAGTTTTGAAAGATCTAGGGGGGGGCTTCACCCATTAAAATGATTTTCTTTGGCGAGTTTTATTTGAGACCAAAAAAAAAACCCCAATATCGACACAAAAACACAGTTTTTAGGAGGTTAGGGAAAGGGAAAAATTGAAAATAATTGAAAAACGGAGTTTTTTTTTTAAAAAAAAACAAACACCCCCAAAATTTAAAAATTTTAAATTTTTAAAATTTTCGGGGTAGGTAATTTTAAATTTTTTTCATTTAAAATTTGTGGAAAAAAAAAAAAAGTGTTTCTTTGTTTTTATATCAAATTTTTGGGATAGGGAGAATTATGGACTTTTCCCCCTTTTATAAAAATTTTCTTAATTTTTTTTTAAATTTCCCCCCCCTCCCCGTTAAAAATTATTTAAAACAGCTACCATTTTCCCGGAGGTTGGTGCCCCGAACACCAAGTACAGAGCCCGAAAAAATCCCGGCCCCAACCCAAAAAAGTGGAAATTTAGCGCGCCCCCCTCCCCGGGCCCCCGGGGACGGGGTTTAAAAAAAATAAGAAAAAATTTATAATTTAAAAATTGGGGGAAAAAAATTTGGGAAAAAGTATTGGGGGATATTAGGGATTTTTTGTAAAAACAGTTAGATAGGTAAAAAACACCTCAAAATATAACTCACGTTTTTATAATAAAAATTTTCGGGTTTTTAAAAAAAAGAATTTTTCCCCCATTCGCCCCTTTTTTAAAAGACGAGTAATTTTTACCAAAAAAATTTAAACTGAGTTCGCCCCCCCCTGCTTTATTTTTTTAAAACCTCTAAAAATTGGTTTCAAAAAAATTTTTTTTCCCCCTTTAAAATTTTTAAAAAATTTTAAATGGAAATTTTTAAATTTTTTTTAGCAACCCAAGGGGAAAAAAGAAAAACGTTTGGGGTTGCAATTTTTTTTAAAAAAAAAAAAAATTTTTAAAAAAAAATTTTTATTGAAATTAAAATTTTTTTTTAAAAGAAAAAAAAATTTTTAAATTTTAAAATTTCAAAATTTAGCTTTTGGGTTTAACAGATTTTTTTTAATTTTTCTTAGGGGAAATTTAAATTTTCGTCTTATTTGTATTTTAGCTAAAATTTTTTTTTAAAAGGGAAAAAAAAGTTAGAAATTTTTTTTTTGGGGGTTTTGGGTTTTTTGGGAAAAATTTTACCTTTACAGAACCCCGGGAAAAAATTTATAAAATGAAAAAACCCAAAAAAAAAATTTTTCCCATTTTTTTCTTTTTCGGGTTTTTAAAAAATTTTTTTCCCCTTTTTTTTTTTTTTTTTTTTTTTTTTTTTTTCCTTTTTTTTTTTTGGCCCCTTTTTTTTTTAAAAAGGGAAAAGGGTGGTTTTGGGGGGATTGGGAAAAAATTTCCCCAGTTTTTTGGTTAAAACCCCAATTTTTTAAACCCTTAATAAAATTAATTAATTTTTTTTAAAAAAAAATATATTTTTTTTGGTTTTTTTTTAAAATTTAAAATTTTTAAAAAAAGTTTTTTTAAAAATTTTTTTTTTTAAAAATCCAAAAAAAAATTTTAAAATTTTTTCCCCTAAGTTTTTAAATGAGCCAAGAACAAGCATCACTCCCCCGCTCTGGGAAAAGATTTAAATTAAAAAAAACAATTCCCCAAAAAATTTTCCCCCGAAAAAGGGGGAAAGGGAAAAACATGGGGAAAAAAAAGGGGGGGGGGTTCCCCCTTAAAAAATTAAAAACCTGGGAGGTGTATACAAAGGAGAACAGTATGTTTTTTCCCAAATTTTTTCACGGGCAAGGGGTTGGGAAAAAGGGCACGATTTGGTGAAAGGGGGGAAAGAGAAAAAAAAGGGCAAAGAGAAGGATGATTCCCCCCAAAGGGGGCAAGAATACAAGAGGATATAAAAATTTGTACTTTTTGTATTAAACACATAAAATTTTTCCCCCTGGATAAAAAAGGGGGGTTTTTTAGAGTCAATGGTAGGTGAAAAAAGGGGGTATGAAAAACCCTTAGTTTGGAAAGGGTAGGTTTAAAAATTTTGAAAAGTTTAAAAATTTTAAAAAGTGGTAATCAAAATAATCCAAAAAAGGCCCCTTGGGGCCCCGGCAAAATTTCGGGGTTCGCCCCAAAAAACCCCCGAAAAGGGAAAAAGGGCCCCCCGTTATTTTTGGGGGGGGTTTTTTTGGGGGTGGTTCCCCCAGTTAGGTATTTTGGTTTTTTTGTTTAAACTTATTTTTAAATTTTTGGGGAAAAAAAAAGGGTTTAAATTTTGTTTTTAAAAAAAAAGTTCCCCCCTAAAAATATAGTTGATCGTTAAAAGGGGGGGGGGGTTGTAACCCCGGGGGGAAAAAAGGGGGTTTTTGTTCCCCTTCGGGGGAGAAAATGATAAGCGAGGGTTTTGGGGGTTTTGTTTTTTCCATTTAACCCCCAAAAAAAAAGAAATTTTTCCAAAAACTGAAAGATTTTCATATCGAAAAAAAGAATGCCCCAAAAAAAAAACTGATTTCGTATCGAAGGGGAAATTTTTTGCCCCCAAAAAACTGTTTTTTTTTTCCCCCTCCCAAATTTTTAAAAACCCCAAAAACGGGGAAAAAATATCATATCGAATTTAAATTAAAAAAAAACTCAAAAAAGGGGGTAGAAACCCCAATTTTAAAATTTTAAAAAAAATTTAATTAATCCAAAAGAACATTCAGTTTTTTTCCCCCCAAAAAGGGGGTGTTTACGAACGATTAATTTCTCCCCAAACTTCTAAATGAGATAGGGAAAAAGAGAAGGTCATTAATTTTCCCCAAATTTTTTTTAAAACCTTTCCCCCAAAAAAATTCAGCATGGGTACAAAATTTTTTTGGGGGCACCTGAAAAAAAAAAAAGGGGAAAAAATTTATTTAAAATTTTAAAAACAATTTCTACCCCAAAAAAAAAAAATTTTTTGATTCCAAAAATTGTAAAAAAATTTAAAAAAAGAAAAACAATGAACATTCAGCAAAACCCCGGGGGGTTTTTTTTTTTGAACCCCCCCTTTTCTTTAAAAAAGGTAAGTTGTTTGGGATGTAATTTTTTTAAATTTTTTAAATTTTTTGTTTTTCCCAAAAAAAAAAAAAAGGGCCAATTTTTAAAATTTTAAAAAACCCCAAAAAAATTTTTGACAAATGAAAAAAGGGGGAAAAAAATTTTTAAAGGGAAAAAAGGGGGGAAAAGGGTTTTTGGGGGAAAAGGGGGGGGAGGGGGGAGGAAATAGGAGGAAGAGATAGAGGAAAAAGGAGGAATAGATAGGGAAATAGGGGAAGGAAAAAGGAAAAAAGGGGAAGAGATTGAGGGAAAAAAAAGAGGGGAAAGGGGAAATAGAGGGGAAAATGAGATGGGGGAAAAAAAAGGGAGGAGGGGGAGTTTAAAGGGAAAAAGGATGAAAAATAAAGAAAAAATGGGGGGATGAGGGGATAGGGGGAAAAGGAGGAGGGATAGGGGGAAAAAAAGAGGAGGAGAAATAGGGGGGCAAAGGAGGAATAGATAGGGAAACAAAGGAGGAGATAGAGGAAATAGGAGGAGGGGAAAATGGGGAAAAAAAAAATAAAAAGGGGAGAAGAAGGGGAATTGGAGGTGGGGAAAATTCAAAATTTAAAAAAGTAGGGGGACACAGTAAAGCTTTTCCCGTATCTTTTTGGGGCCCCTTTTTTTATTATATTATTTTAAGTTTTTTAATTGGGTTTCCCCGTAACTACGTGATAATTTAAATTTTAACCCTGAAAAGAGATTTTTCAATTGAAAAATTTGGGGTTTGGAAAAAAAAAGAAAAAAATTTTTAAAAAAAAGGGGTTTTTAAATTATTTTTTAAAAAACGGGGAAAAACCAAAAAAAACTCATAAATTTTTTTAAAAAAAAAAAAAACCCCTACCCCTTTTTGGGGTTTGGGGAAAAATTTAGAATGTTTTTTTTAAAATTTTTTTATTTTCAAAAAAACTTTAAAAGGTATAATAAAAAATACCCCTTTTTAAAGAAAAACTCGAGCCGCATTAAAAAAACCATTATGTTTTTTTTTTAAAGGGGTTTTTTTTTGGGAAACTAAATTAATTTTAATAATTTAAAATTTTTAAAAAATTTTTCAATGTATTTTTTGAATTTTTAAACAGAGTTTTAAAGGATTTGGAGAAATTTGGGGGTTTTGGGCCTGGGGCCCCCAATTTTTTTGCCCCAAAGGGGGATTTGGCCCCCGTTTTCTTTTTGGGGGGGGGGGGGGGGGGGGGGGGGGGGGGGGGGGGGGAGGAGTTTCGGGGGGAAAAAAGTTTAATAGTTTTTTAAAACAGGCAAAACCCCCCGGGGGCTTAATGGAATGACTACCCCCCCCGGACCCGGGGAAAAACCCCGGGCCCGGGGGAAAATTTGCTTTAGGTTTTTTTCGGGCACCCCCTGGGGAAAGAGTAGCAAAAAGGGCATTGTCTATAGCGCCCCTTTCCCCGTGTCAGCATGAGGTAAAAAGGGGGATTAATAGTTTTGAAATTTTTAATAACTTTTTTTTTTTTTTTTTTTTTCAAATTTTTTCAAAAATATTTTTTGGGGGCCCCCCGGGCCCGGTGCACGGGTAAAAAAAAAATTTTAATAGACAAAATTGGCTCTGGTGTTTGGCCCACTTGAAAAGAAAAATAAAAATATTGGGCTTACGAAATTTTGCTCGACTTGGGTTAAAAAATTATTAAATTTTTTTTTAAAAATAAGATAGGGAAAAGGGAAAAAAAGGGGGCCATTTTGATGTTTTGGTAAAAAGGGGGAAAATTTTTGGGGCCCCGAAGGGGTTCGCTCGGGACAGGGGGAAAAACGCCAAAGGGGGCCGCCCCCCCGAAAGGGAGGGGGGCCCCCCTAGGTATCCCAAACCTTTTTTTAAAAAGGGGTTTTTAAAATTGGACAAAAAATGAAATATGATAAAATTAAATTTTTCCCCCAATTTTCACAAACGGGGGGACCCTTCTTTTTCATTATTTGAACATGTGTTAGATTTAAAGGGCCCCAATTTTCTTATTTTGCTTTGCTGCCCTCGAGTGTTTTTTTTTTAAATTAAATGTTTTTTTCCCAAAATTTAAATTTTTGTTTTTTTTGAAAAAATTTTTTTTATGTTTTTTTTTCCCATTTATTTTCCCAAAAAATTTTTTGTTTTGGGGGGTGATAAAACTTTTAAAGGGTCTTCCCTGTAGGAGGTGGGGGGGGGGGCAGTTTGGGTAAAATTTGTTAGTAAGGGGGAATCCCGCCTTTTAAGAGTTTCCCCTGGTGCCAGGCCCCCGGAAAAGTCAACTTGAATATTCATTTCGGTTTTAAAAAGAAGTAGTATTTTCCCCAAATAAAGGGAAAAATGATTGATGTTTATTTTTATTAAAAATGTTTCCGCTTGTATGCACTTTTCCCTCTAAGATTTTCAAATTTTTGGATTTTTGGGGTTTAGTTTGATTTATTTTTTATTTTAGGCTTTTAAAAAACCCCTTTGTTACACGAGAAAATAGGGGATATTGGATGCTTTGTTCCGTTCAAAAAGTTGAGTGTGGAATAAAAAGGACAAGGGACCCCTTTTTCAGAAAGAGACCCCCCCCGTGTAAATTTTTTATGACCCTTTTAAAAAAAGGGCAATTTTTCCCAAAAAAAATTTTTTTTAAGTTGGATTGCTGGGGTTTTTCTTGATTAATTTTTTAAAAAAAATTTACATGTTAAAATTTTTTGGGGAAAAAGAACCCCAAAGGGGGGAAGTTTTATTTTAACCCTTTTTTGGGTTCAAAAAATTTTAAATTGAAAAATTTAATTTTTTGTTTTGTATACAAAAAGGGGAACCCCCTTTTTTTTTTTTACTTTCATTAAGTCTAAGTAATTGGGGGGAGTAAAATTTTAAAAACATGGGGGAGTGATGAAAATTTAAAGCTTTTCATTACATTTTATAAATAAGAATTTTTTAGTTTTTCCAAAAGGCCCCTCGTTTTCTTAAATAGAATTTTTAAAGGGGGGAAAAAAAAAAAGGCCGTATATTTGATTCCCTTTTTTTGGTGGGATTTTAGATTGAAAGTTTTTTTCGCGTGAGTTCCCTTTTCAACTTCCCCTTTTTCAGTTTTTTCTAATTTTAAAGAAATTTTACAGGGGATCAAAAATTTTTTTTTCTGCCCCCCAAAAATTTTTTTGATAAAAATTTTTAAATTTTTTAATTTTTTAAAAAAACTAGTTTTTTAAAAATTTTTTTTTGTAAAAAAATTTGAGTTTTGGTCGAATTATACCAAAAAAATTTTAAAATTTTTTTAAAACTTTTAAAACTGAGTTTCTATTTTTAAAAATTAAAGGAATCCGCCCCTTTTTCCCCTTTTTCCCCTTTTAAAACAAAGCTTTGTTTTTTCAGTGAAAATTTTTTGGATGTCTTACCCGGGAAAAGTTCAAGATTGGTGAGGGTTTCTTGCATTTTTTGATGATAAAATTAATTTTTATTTTAAAGAAAAAAACCAAAGTCAAAAACAAATAATCCCATTGTTGGGGGCCCCAAAGTTTTAATTGTTTTATAGCAAAATGAATTTTTTTATTTCCCCCCCCCTTGTGGTTTTGAGTTTTTTAAAGGGGTTTAGTTGATAAATTTTAAGTTTTTTAATTTTAAAAAGAAGTGCTTTCACGGGAAAAAATTCTGAATGAAATAGGCAAGTTTTCCCTTTTTAACCCCCCCTTTTGAAATTGTTTTGGGGGCCCCCAAAAACCCCTCCCTTTTCGTACGCGAGTTCAAAATCAAAAGCAATGCATAAAGTATTATTTTTGGAAAAGGGGTTTTAAATTTTTTTTAAAAAAGACAAATCAGTTGCCCTTGGTTGAGTGATTTTTCCCCCCCCGTTTTGTTGGGTTTAAAAAAGCAAGGGAAAAATTTTTAAAAACCCGTTTATTTTTTTAAAGTTTTTTTTTTTTTCAAAAATTTACAAAGGGGTTAAAGTTGGGTTTTATGGGGCTAAGTTTTTAGTGATCATTGGTTTGGGTTTTTGGTTTTGGGAAATTTCGGACCCCCCTTTTGGGGAAAATTTTATTTTTTTTCCCCAAATTTTTTTAAAATAATAAAAAGGTTTTTCCCTTGTTGAGGTAATTTCCCCTTTTCATTTTTATTGGGAAAAGGGTCAGGCCCGGTCCCGGATTTTTTTTTAGTTTTTTAATTTCATTTTCCCAAGTTCAGAAAAGGGGCAAATTTTTGGGAAAATTTTTTATTGAAAAAGAAAAGCCCTAAAAAATTTTTTTTCTTTTTTTTGTATTGGGGAAAAATTAGGAATTTTTTAGGAAGATAAATTTTTAAAGTTTGTTCAAAGTTTAAAGCTATTTCTTAAACCCCCAGACAATTGTCAATTTCCCTTAAACCCTTTTTTTTTTTAAGTTTTTTTTTTAAAAATTTGGGGGAAAAAAGTTCCCCCTTAAATTTTGCTTTGTTTTTATCATAACACAAAAAAAAGGGGTTAAAAAATTTTTTGGGGTTTGAAAACCCCCCCGGAAAAGATTTTGAATTTCTGACAGTTTTCTTTTAAAGCTCTTTTTTTTTTAAAAAAATACCAGTTTCTATTAAAGGGGTTAGTGTTATTTTAAAAGCAATTTTTTTTCCTTTCAGCGCCCCCCAAAAGATTTATTCCCAAGGAAAAAAAAAAACAGGGTTTTTTTGGGGGGTTTGACTCGGGAAAAGAATTTTGGGTGCAATTTTAACCCTCACTATTTATTTTTCTTTTTTTGATAAATTTTTGGGATTGTGATTTTTAAAACCCCCGTTGAAAAAAAAAGTTTGTTGAAAATTTTTTCCCCCCAAAATTTTCCTTTTGAAAAACCCAAATTTTGGGTTTTTTAAATTTTATTTTTTTTTGAAAACCCAATTTAAAAATTTTTTAAAAAAATTGGGAAAATGACCCATACCATAAAATTCCCAGACTGACCACGATTTTTTTGTTGGCTAATTTTGGGTAGATAAAAATAAAGGGAAAAACGTTTCGTATTTTAAAATTTAAAAAGAGTAGGTATTTCAGGTATTTTAAAAATTTAAAAGGGAAAACATTAATGGGTTTTTTTCCCAAAATTTTGCCATTTTTTTCCCTTTTTAGACGTTGATTTAAAGGTTATTGATTATTCCCCAAATAACGGGGAAGGGCGGGGGAAAATTGACCCAAAATTTTTTTTAAAAAATGTATTTTTAAGCCCCAATTTTTTCGGGAAATATATATTGCATATTAAAATTTGGGAAAAAGGGGTAGGGGAAACACAAACCCGCAACAACTTGTAAGGGGATTGAATAAAAAGGGGTTTTCAAAAAGATAGATACGAAAAAAAATTTTGGAAAAACCCCCCACCCGCACACCCATCATGATCAAGCAAAATTTTTTCTTTTTTTTTTTAAATATTTTTTCTGTCAGTATTTTTAAGACGGTTTTTTGAACACATAGTATACTATTTGTTTATTTTTAATTAATTTTTTTCCTAAATAATCTTTGGAAAAGGCTTTTCACATTCCAATGAAAAGTAAAACCATTAAAAAAAAATTTTTAAAGATGGGGAAATTTTTAAAATTGTGTTGATAAAAATATTCATTTTTTTTTTTTTTTTTAAAAATTTTTCGTTTTGAACCCCCCGCCCCAAATTTGGGAAAATCGTCTGAGGGTTTTAAATAATGATTTAACTTTTTATTTTTTCCCTTTTTTTTCGAAATTGATTGGGGTTTTTAAAAAAAATTTAAAAAAATTTTGTTTTGTTTTGTCCCAAATTTTTTTGCATCAACATTTTTTTTTTTTCTGGGGTTTTGAATCCCCAAAAAAATTTGGGGAATCACAAATTTTCTTTATTTAGGTTTTTGGGGGTTTTTTTGGGTAAATCCCTGAATGATTGAATTTTTAAAAATGTTATTTTTTTGTATCATCATATTATGGAAGATGGCGGGTTTTTTTTTGATCCCTATGAAGTTTGTTAAAAATTTGGGGGGAATTTATTTTTCAGTTATTTCGTTTTGTATTTAATTTCCGGGACTTTTTCTTTTTTTTTGTTTTGTTTTCTTTTCAAATTCAAAAATTTTTTCCCCCCTTGAAAAAAAAGATTGTTTCTTTTCGTTTGGGAACCCCAGTAATCTTCTAACTTTTTTGGGGAAACTTTTTCTTGAATATTTTTTGGGAATCTTGTAAGAGGTATTAAATTTGTATATTCGGGGGTGGGAAAAAACTTTTTTTTTTTCCCCTTTTTTTTTTTACAGGTTTTTCAATTTTTTTATTATTGAGGTTTTTGGGTTTTCCCCAACAGTTTTAGGATTCTTTGGAAAATTTTTTCGTTTTTTTAGCCTTCTTAAGATTTCCCCCAGATTTTGGACTTTTTTGGGGGAGGGGAATCGTGGGGCCCCCAAATTTTCTAATTTTTGGGGGTTTTCCCCAAGTTAGAAAAATTTTGGGTTTTAAAAACTTGTATAATCAAAGAAAATAGATCTGGAATTTTTGGAAACTTAAACGTCAATTGATAAAAACATAACGTCTGAATTTAGCGGGGGGAAAGTAGTTTTGTTTTTAAACCCAAGTCATATATGAATTGGAGAAAAATTTTTCCCTGTAGATTTTTTAATTTTTTTTTCCCCAAAAAAAAATTGGGAAAATGGGTGTTGTTTAATTTAAAAATAAATAAGTTTCTAGAAGAATTAGCATTTTAGAAAAAAATATTTTTAAATTATTTATGTTATTTGCGGGTTATTGAAACAAAGGGTTTTTGCGTTTGCTCTTTTTTTAGAAAAAAAAAAAAAAGGCCCCTTAAAAAATTTCGTGCGGGGGGATAAATTTTTTTTTGGGGGCCCCTATTTTCCCCCCCAACAGCTTTTTTAAAATTGAATATTGGGGATTTTCGTAATATATCAGAATTTCCAAATTAAAATAATACCCTGCCCTTTTTTACAAAAAACCTAGTTTTTTTTAGATATGACAAATTATTTAAATTGAAAATTTTTTTTGGGGTTTTAAAATTTTGAACTTTGAATTTTTTTTGAAATTAGGAAATTTAAATTTTTTTGTTTGTTTTTAAAATTGGGAAAAATTTTTTTTCGAAATGTCCAAAAAATTTTTTGAAAAATTACTAGGTAAATACTAGCGAGTTGTTCAAAAAAATTTGTTTCAGTCCCCAGATTAGAAAAAAAAAAATTTTTGATTTTAAATTTGGGTGTTTTTGGGCCCCCTTTGAAGATGGGAAAAGGGGAAAACCCCAGGGGACTCCACTGAAGCGTGTACCCACCAGGGCTGAGAGGAAATAAACCTCAGGGGGAAACCCCCTTGGTAGTTTTTGGGGATGTTTGGGGGGGAACGGGAAAATACGGGAGGACCGAAAACGGGCCCCCCCTTGCCCCCGCCACTTTTGGGGAAAAAAAGGGGAAAAATACGGGAGCCCCCCCCGGGGTTAGGTGGACCCCAAATAACCCCGGGAATAGAATCCAGGGGGACCGCCATGGCAGCCAGCCCCCGCCACTGCCCCCGGGGAAAAAAGGGGGAAAATTGGGGGAAAACCCCGGGGGGGTTCGTGTGGGCCCCCACAACCCCGGGAGTAGAAATACGGGGCCCCCATGCCCCAAATGCCCCCGCCATGCCCCCCCGGGAGAACAAAATTTTCAGGGGGAAACCCCCACTGGTAACCTTTGTCCCCCCCACTGATGGCGGGGAAGGTTTAAACAGGGGGGCCCCCGGGGGGCCCCCGTCCCCCCCTTTCACTGGGGGGCCCCGGGAATGGGAAAAAAAAGGGAGGTAAATTTGGTTTTGGTGTCCCCCCCAAAAAATTTGGGGGGGTTTGGGAAAATTAAAAATGTTTTGCCATTGGATGTGTAGCCCCTTTTGGTAGGCGGAAAAGGTAAAGGGGACCCCCGCCTTTTTTTTCCCCCAAAAGGATATACATAGTTTGACCGCCCTAGTACCAGAACCCCCACGTGGAAAAGGGGATTAATGGGAACCCCAAAATAGTACTGATTTTTGATGGAGGTCCGGGTTTTTTAAATTTATGATTTTTGAGATGGGAATAATTGGGATTGTAAAAATTTTTTGTATAATTTGAGGTGGTCCTTTTGGGTTTAAAACCCCGGGGTGTGGAAAAAAATGAAAGTAGTTTATGGAGCGGTTGGTAAAAAAAATTACCCCCAAAAAAGGGGGTTTTGATTGATAGGTGGTTACAGAATATTTAAAAAATTTTCCCCAAAAAAAAATTTTGGGGGAACTACCTTTTTTTTTGGGGATAAATTTGATTTTTACATTTTTCCAAAGAAAAAATTTAATTGGTTTGCCCCCCATTATTATCTTCGGGAGTTTTGAGTTTTTTGGGGAAAAAAAATAACTTTGTAAATAAAAAGGGGAAAAGTTTTAATATAATTTTGGGAAAAAAATCCCCCCCAGCAGTTTTGAATTCATATTTGCTTGCACTCTCAGGGGTGTGAAAATTTTCCCATCTTTTTTTTTTTTTTTTCCCCAATCGTAAGAAATTTAAAAAACCCCCTATTAAAAATTTATTATTTAAAATAAAACTCACAAGATTTAAAAAAATTTGGAAAAAAATTTGGCAAAAAGGGAAAAAATTGAGCGAAAAGGGATTGTTTTAATCTTTATTACTAAATTATTGTCTTTTTTATTTTAAAACCCCCCCCAAAACAAAAAACGAAAAAATTTTAAACACAAATTACACTGTTTCACATTTAATTCACTTTTTTTAGCCCTGAAAAAAAAATATCCCATGCAAAAAATTTAAAATTAAAAATTTGCCCCAAAAAACCCACAAAATTTTTTAAAAGAAAGAAAGAAAAAACGGAAACAAAGACCCCGTTTGGGGGAACAGATTCAGAAATGTGCGTTCTACACTCCCCTTTAAAAATGGCCCCCGGGAAAAATTCCCAAAATTCATTTCCATTTAAATTTTTTTTTTTAGTAAAAAAAATTTTTAAAATTTTTTTTAAAAGCCAAAAAAATTGTGTATGGGGGAAAAAAACAACTTTTTAAAATTTTCTAATAATTATGCTAAAAAAAAGGTTTAAAAAAAAATTAAATTTTAAATTTAAACCCCAAAAAAATTTTTTGGAGAATTTTTGGAAAAATTTGTGGAAAAATTTTTTTTTTTCCGGAAAAGATAAAAAAATTTTTGGGGGGTGAAAACATTTTTCTAGTTTGGAAATGGAAATTTTGGGGTTTTGGTCCCCAGGGGAAAAATTTTAAAAGATGGATCTAAAAATACATTACATTACAGTTGTCCCCAAGTAAAGGGCCCCCACTTAAAAAAATTTATGTAAAAACCGTTGAAAAAAAAATTTATTTTATTTTTAATCATTGTAATTTTGATAGCTTTTTTTTTTTTAAAAAAATGGAAAAAAAATTTTTCATTAAATAAAATTTTTTCTAACTTGTGGTGTGGGGAAGCCCGTTGTTTGGGCAAGGGGAAGAAAAAAAAATGTAAATGCACTTGGGGGCTATGAGTTTAGGAGGTTTTAAAAAAAAAAATGAAAAATTTTGGTAATATTTTTTCCTTTTTCTTTAAAAAATAATTTTAAAATTTAAAAATTTTTTTTAAAAAACAAATTCATTAAAACTAGGGAAAAAACCCTTATATCTGGGGGTCTTCTTGTCCCCAAACACTCGCTGCAATTTCCAAAAACAAAATTATTTTTTCATTAGGTAGATTTTGCTTTCCCTTTTAATTTTTTATGATTTTTTTAAGAATATTTTTTTGGAATTTATTAGTATGGCCGGGGGGTCCTAAATTTTTTTTTCCCCCCCCGGGGGGATATAAAGGTTTCCCTTTGGTCCCCCCTAGAAAGGGGAAATTTTAAAAAAATTTAAAAAAACCAAAAAATTTTAAAAATTTTAAAATAAAAATAATTTCCCTGTCAAGGAAAAGACGAAAAATTTTCCCCCCCAAAAAATTTTTAAGGGGGCCCGGGGGCGGGGGTTAAAAAATGTGAAAGGGGCCCCCCGATTTAATGCGTAAAATTCCCCGTACAGTGTACAAATAAATACAAAAGAAAAAATAATTGAATAAAAAATTAGAAAAA
>JAMCCL010000657.1:0-21233 GCA_024516035.1 Bactericera cockerelli
TACTCCGCTATACCCATTTTCTCCTTAATTTCACTATTTCTCCGCTATACCCATTTTCTCCTTTTTTTCTTTATTTCTCCGCTATACCCATTTTCTCCTTTATTTCACTATTTCACCGCTATACCCATTTTCTCCTTTTTTTCTCTATTTCCCCGCTATACCCATTTTCCCCTTGTAACGGGGGTTAGTTTTGACCTACTCCCTTCTACAAGATTTAAGGTCTCGTGGACCGACTTAATTTAGACAATGCTGAAATAGATAAGAGAAACAGAAAGGTTGATTTGGTATTTGCGTCAAGGTGAACGATAATGTTATATTTTATTGGATCAATATATTTTATTGGATACACTGAACACTGGTATATAAATAATAATTAAATAATAAAAGAATCGATTTAAACTATTCGTACGTTTAATGGTTTTTAAATAAAATAAGTATATTGGGGATGATATCGTCTTACCTTGAGCACTCTGCTTTTCTTCACCGTCAAAAACTAAGTGACCCCTAATTCATATTTGTGATTCGACGGCGTAGGAACTAAGAAGTGGGGATAGGATTGGGCAATTTCAATAAGTGCCCTTTCAGCATTTTATGGCTATCATATGGTTTTTAGCAATGGCGTGACATTTTTCCCCAACTAAAGAATTGCTGTCCTCAGCAATAAAGTCTGGCAATGACCAGAATTCCAAAATTTGATCTGTATTGATCTAAAAGGGCCTGCATCATAGCCCATTGGGAATATTCATAATTATGTCATGTCCGCCACTGTTTCAAATTTTGTTATACGTTTTCATTCGTTAAATATCAAGGATCAAAGGATTATTATTATTTTTTTTTGAATCCAACGAATCACAATTATAAAATTTTCTATATTTATTTAGGTGAAATATATAACTATGTGATTGAATGGACAGAGTACTCTCGATAAGATTCCTAAAATAATAATTTTAGAAACGTACAAATACTTCAAATTGAGTTCATATGAAATGATTTATAATATCCTTGCAGGTAAATCCCAAAAAAAAAAAAAATGTATTTATATCTATAGGAAATGTTTGATTAATATACTTACTTACTACATTTAATTCCCAAAGACAATAAAAATATATAATACTTAAATAATAATTTACAAATTCTTAATTATGTCACTTAAATTAAGTGACATTTACGTATGGCATGAGACAAAATGTTTTATCTAGGCTCACATACTCAATAATTTAATAGTGGAGTGATTTTAAGTTCGTCAACGTACTGAGCTAAGAGTTTTCATTTATATGTATTAGTATTGTCTCAATGTCTCAAGGTATTCAGAAGAAATTGAGTTTATTATGTCAGCCTAGATAAATATTTGAAATGTAATACTTAAAACGTTAAATATATAAAATAAGGTAAAAGAAATTGTTATGAATATACAATTGTGGATTACATTATTGGTCAATTATGTGACCATGGTTTAGTACATTTAAAATACATCAGAGATGCTGAATTCAAAATAATTATAATAAGGAATAATAGAAACAAAAATCATAGTTAAATATTAATAGTAATTCATTATGGTAGTCAAATTTAGGTATTATAAATTTAACATTTAAAAGGTGTTATTGTTAGTATAAAACAGAAAAAATATTCTCGAGAAAATAATTAGTTCACAACAACAAAATGGTATTTGAAATGATTTTGTCTTAAGATAAATAAGTTGTTTTCTTGATATTCCTAATATAGTTATAGGTTTTCTATAGTACATAATATATACATATCTTTACAGATTTATCAAAATTTATCTTACTTTTTTGGGACGTAAGATTGGATCCTTTGGACCACAATTATAAGAGAAATAATGTTAAATCGTGTCTAGAACAAGTTTTTCACTTGTGCTTATACAGTGTTGTCAGTGTTAGGAATGATTAACTAAGTAGGTACCTATTACAATACTCAAATCAATAATTTCAGTTTCTATGAAACGAATAAGGTTAATCAATAGTGATCCATATTACAGTAGTCCCATTGCAATAATGAGTCTGTCTACTGAATTAAGAACTATGTGACAACTATTAGTGAAAGCAGACAGTTAAAGGCGTCCCCTATAACTGATGGTTTTCCACTAAGTGTTTTTTTTTTGTTTTTGTTTTTTTTTTTTTTTTTTTTTTTTTTTTTAACAAGAAATGTAGAATTCATAGGTTAAGGATTAAATATATAATAACAGTGAAATGATACATAATTATAAGGTCGACCTTTAATACACATAATCAATTTATAGCAAGTATACAATAGAATAAAATAAATTTTTGAGGTACCTCTTTTTTATTAATTTAATAAAATGTTAATAATTTTCATAATTATTTTTGCTCTTTACTCGGAGCTTGAGATAGTAAAACTAGTAGGTCTGTAGATAGGTACTGATAAGGTGATTTTTTTTTTTTTTTTTTTTTTTTAATTAGTCCATTATTTTCCATACACCTGTCTAGTTGATATGAAATGGCCAGTTTCATAACAACATCATGGTGTTGGAGGATTAGTTTTTCATCTTATCATTACCTTATAAATTGGTTTAATAAACAATAGATGAGTTCAAAAAGTATAAAATCAGAAAATGTGCATAAGCTTGGTTTTTGAAGTTTTACAGTAGGTACATACGTATTTTCTTCTCTTTATAACAATTTTCTGTGAAATATCTTCTATGAGTCAAGGATAGTTTCTCCACTGTTGGTCCAGAGTGTCCGCTGTCCAATAGGCCTGTGTCATTGAACCTCTGACAGGGAGCACCTGAGAACATGAGGGAAAGGGGCGGGGAAAAAAAAATGTTGAGCCCCAACAGTACGTATTAGTACATTGTTTTTATAAGTTACTGGAAATTAGATCCCTGCGTTGCTCTGATAGTTTTGATAATAATATGTACTAATAGTTAATTTGCTAGTTTTTTTGGTTTGTTACTGTATCTAGCGCAGCTCTAACAAAACTAAGTTTTAATTTGTTCTGAAGATAAATTATTAAAATCGTTAACGAGAGGCACGTTAGTATAATACCTCCTAATAATAGGGCTGTGGAAATGAAATGTTCCTTTTTTGAGTTTTTTCTATACAAAAGTTCGGATTGGTGTTGAAGTAATTCGTCAATTTCTAATTCATGTGAATTTGCAAATTTTGACATAATGAGAGTATCATTGAAAAGCATTGTAATTTCATTGTCGATTTTTTTTTAAATGTAAGGTTGTGTTTAAGGTTTTAACTTTGGGCAATGTCATTCGATAGCTGGAAACAAATTCAGATTCAACTTCGAATTCAAAGGAAGGTGTTATGATTTTGCATCCCTGGCGTCTTTGATGCATCCTAAATTTGATATAGAAATAACCGAATTTGATGTGTTTAATTTTGAGTCCTGGAGAATAGTGCATTGAATAGAGATTTCCGTGGTTCTGCTGTCTGTGGAATAATATACATCATTATTAACCGGCTGCAAATAGATATTAGAAGGGCGGTTTAATATTTTAGTTAGACAGTATTCAGAAGTAGAATTTTTTAAGTACTGATGCCACACGCAATCGGTATCGGCCACGGTAGATGAAGCGTAATTGATCTTGTGTTCCTGGCATAAAATACCTGAGTTGATTAATTTACTGCAGCTATTAATCTGTTCAACTGTAAGGTAGAAATACTTTGTTTTATTGTGATTGACTGCTAAGAACTTATGGGGGTAAATTTCTACAATGAACCTATTTAAGTCTGAGTGGAACAGTGGTAGGTAAGATATTTTTAGGAGATTGTAGATCGAATCATTTTCAAGTAGAGGAATTTCGAGTACCACTATAAGTTTGTTAGGTTGTAAAATGATGTTATCCTTTAAAATGTTATAAAAGTGTATGATTTTGTTTCGTGTTACCGGGAATGGGAGATGCAGGGTATTAGCTAATGATTTTTCAACAGAAAATAGTATGTCAATTAAGATTTCCTCCGGTAATAGTTCAGGTGTAATTTTGCCCATGAATAACATATCGAGACCAATTTTTAGTTTATTTAATTTTTCCAACGCTTCGTCAACTGAGGATCTTATTTCTTTTAAACTGCTAGATAAGATAAAAAAATCACTAAGTTCGTTAAAACTTGAGCTAACGCTAGATTCTTTTCTGTTATATAATGATTGAATAATTTGATCATATTTGCTTATGTGATTTATTATATTATTTATTGTCTTGCTATTATTCACCGATAACGAATTTACATCTTTAAGTATGGTTAATTGCTTCGTGTTATCGAAAGCAAACTGGTTTTGTTGTGATTCGAGGTCCTGAATCTTCTGATTCATGGATTCTCTGTCGTCGTTGTCCATAACACCAAAAATTTTATTCAATAGAGAGCCTCCAACATTTATCAAACCACGCTTTTGCTTCATTTGTGGGAGAAAATTTACTAATTTTTGGACTTCTGAAGTATAGTGAGTTATTTTATTATTGGTTAGATTAAAATCTTTCAAAATAATGGTTTCCATATTAGAAAGTAGATTGTTAGGTACTTTGTCGAGATCTTTAAAGAGGTTCAAATTTAGTGTGATTTTTCGAGCATATTGCTTAAAATAAACCCATTATTAATAATGTTAGTGTAGTTGATGTCTAGCATGATGTTCCATGTATTGACTTTAACCAACAGTTTATTGTGCTCTTCGTAAAGAACCAATGATGAAACGATATGCGTTAAAAGGTAAAGTTTACAAAGTAGATAAAACATAATTATCAGTATACAAATAAAGTTAAATTAAACAATCCGTAGGTAAGGTAAGATAATTGATAGTATTTCAATTGCTTGAATGTAAAGTAATTAACTGCACTTTTTTTTTTTTTTTTTTTTTTTTTTTTTTTTTTTTTTTTTTTTTTTTTACGTACCTGGTGGACCAAGTGAAAAATTGGGGAGAATCTTATTCAACTGAACTTTAGATTTACTTGATGCCAACTGATAGGAATGGTTTCTATATGTGGAATGTCGTATGGACTGCGGAGAATTTTGTTATTTTGATAGTTCTTGTATTTTCCAAAACAATTTAATCTGGTGAAGTAAACATGATATTTACTAACCTTTGGTCTCTCTAACTCCTGTATGTGTGTTGTGCACTTGGCGATGGTAGTGATGATGTTATGGCCCCCGGATGCTTTAATTGGTTGATGAACAAGGGGTGATGTTTGTTCTGGTAGGGTAGTGAATCTCTCAGAGAATGGTGTGGTAATTTGGTTGATCCGTAGTGGGCCGTCAGTGGCGAGCACCGAGCCACTCCCTTTGAGTACCTCTTCATCATTTTATACCTGCGGACTTTATTAATTGAGCGGTTGCGAAGGAGCAGAGCAATTCAGAGGGAATATTAGGAATGGTTTATCACCAGAGCAAGAATAAGGAGAAGATAAAGATTGTGCAACCTTTATTAAAACAACTGTATACAGATAAAATAGTGTGTTAACATAAGATAAATCAGCTCTGCATCATCTATCGACTCATAGTCACTCGCCGCCGTCAACCAGATAGAATATAGTTAGTTACCAGTTTCTATATATTATGATATTGACTCATCTACGAGACGGCGCGGTGTGACGTTTACAAGTTATGTACTGGGTTATATAAAAATTTCTGCACTTAGGAAACTTTATTCAATAACCTATTTGTTAAGGCTTAGCGTTTACAAATATACTAACGCATTTTGCTAAAAATTATATTAAAATTATACTTTTAGGAACTTTCCTCGCCTTGTCTTAGGTATCTTAGGTAGTTTTTTTTTTTTTTTTTGGTAGGTGTCAGCTTATCATAATATGACACCCAGTATAATATTTTTCTGCACTCTAATGTATAAGGTGCAATGCGGGTTTTTTTTTTTTGCCTATTCTATGTATCCGTTCCAAACAATAGGTAATTATAACTGTCTGTTGTTTTTGATGCTTCTATTGTATTGTTTGGTTTGCATTAAACAAATTTTGCCTTATGGCCTAAATACTTAAGTTTGTTGATGGAACTGTCAATACGGTATCATGTTTCTACTTACTAAGAATGTGACATTCCGTTATTTCAAGGAATTGTTTATGAACTCTGAATACTGAAAATGTAATTTGATAGACCCAAATGTAATATTTGAAGGAGGAAAATTATAGCAATGAAACTATACAATTCAATAAATGTAATAATTACAACAGTCTGGTGCCTAAAAAAAGATAAATTGCGAATTTTTTAAGAGGCAAATAATGAAGAAAGAATATAATAAAGGAAAATGTCGTAGGGTTGATAATTAAAATAGTTTAATAGGGTGCATGGTGGTTTAAGTCTGATGATTGAACACTAAAAGAACAATCAGACTTAGTCTTATAATTATCCGTACTACAATGCAAGTTATGCCTAAGACTAACACAGTATGTGAAGTATAATATTATGATATATTTATATCAAGTTAAATACATAGTCTAGAATAGGTACCGTTGTGTGGAACTCGAGTTTCCTGCCCGCTTCGCTATAAGTCTAGTCGGCATGAAATGTTTACATTGCAATTTTATCGAGGCAACTGCCAAGTAAGAAATTTGACTAACAGTTTATTATGAGAAAATTTGACTGAGAAATAATTTATAAGGACATTAAGATTCAAAAGTTTTACATGCTTAATTGGGTTATAACTTAACTTTTATACAAGAAATGAGTAATTTTACAGTAACCTCTGAAGTATGCTCTTTCAAATAACACCCCACATGCCTGTGAATCCATTGGGAGGGAATGAAGGTACTTCCCAAATTGGGTAGTATTATGGGAGGGATTTTTTTTTTTGATTGGGTTACAGTAAAGTATATTACAAAAGGAAGAATGTTTATATTTATATTGGAAAATCTTATTTTTTATTTTACTTCCTAGTGTCATGTGGTAATGTGTTTAGGTATTCCTGCCAGAGCGCGGGATTATAACAATTTCCTGAGTTTTTATCAGTAGTTGTGGGTGTCTTTGCTATTATTGGACTAACTTTTTCGTCTTCTGTAACAATTACTTGATTCTGAATAGAATCGAGGTAATCTTTTCTTGGAAAATATTTTTTCAATTTATCTACGTGGAATTTTTCATCTACCATTTTTCCATACTTTTCAACTCTAACTTTATACAAAACCGGCGTTATTTTTTCAATTACTCTATATGGACCTTTGAAATGTTTTTGGAATTTGGCACAATGTTGGTTGTTAATTTGAGGGTAATATACCATTACTAAATCATTTGGGTAGAATTCTACCGATTTTCTGTTTAGATCATAATATTTTTTTTGTTTTTCTTGTGCCTTTGCAAGTTGGTCTGGCATTTCTGCCCGAACATTGTGTAGAACTTTGAGTGATTCCAATAAATCAAATTGAGTATTTTTCGGTACAATTTGTAATTCGTCTACCTGTGTGGGTTCGAATCCATGAAGTAAATAGAAAGGGGAGTATTGAAGACTCTCATGAATGCTACTATTGTATGCGAATATTACGGGTTGTAGGTATTTTGACCAATTTCTGCCTGTATCTGACACATAGTGTGAGAGACAATCTGCTAATGTGTTATTAAACCTTTCCGTGCGTCCCTGTGTTCTGGGTGAATAAGAAGAACTAAACAAGTGTTTGATACCTAATGACTTTTTAGGTTTCTTACGGTTTCATTTAGAAAATGTGTGCCTCTATCACTACGAATTATTGAGGGAACACCATATGTCGACACTATTTCTGATAGAAATTTAGTCGTTACTTTAGCGGTAGCTTCATTATAAGCTTTTGCTATCACGTATCTAGTTAACATATCGGTGCAAACCAGAATATATTTCTTTCCTTCGCTCGGAGGTAAGGGTCCTAAGAAATCTATGCACAAATCTCCCATGGGTTTAAGATTTGAGGGTGTCATTGGTATAGGTTGTAAAGGACCGGCCTTTTTTATGCGTGGGATCTTTCTCTGTGCACAACTGACACAAGATTTTATGTAATTAGTAATATCAGATAGCATGTTATTCCAGTGATATAGTTTCCTAATTTTTCATAACATTTTGTTATGCCTAAATGACCGCCGTGTGCGCTGTCATGATACGTGTTAAGTATTTGCGGTATTATTGCTTTGGGTACCGCCATTACCAAATGCTTTTTCTCATTTATAAATAATTTGTAATGGATGATGTTATCTTCATCCAGTTCGTAGTGTCTAAGTTGCCTGAATATTTTATCGTTTGCTGATTCTGGGTCATTTAGCCCGTTGTATATTTGACTTAGAAAGGGGTCTTCTACTTGCATTTTATGTAAATTCGTAACCAAAATCGAGAAGGTCTGATTCATTTCCACCATTTTCCTTCTCATATACTACATTTGTAGCATTTCTGCTTAAAAAATCTACCAAGGGAATTGATTTTCCTTTTACATGTTTCAATTCGAAATTGTAATCTATCAATTTACATAAGAGTCTCTCTAGTCTGTTTATGTTGTCCGACTTACTGTTGACTATATGGATCAACGGTTTATGATCTGTGTGCAGTTCAAAGTGGTCCAAAAATTTAAGGTAATGTTTAAAATAGTTAACCACGAATACAATGCCTAACAGTTCTAATTCTGTAGCTGACCATCTTTTTTCTACATCGGTTAGTTTCCTGGATACATAACCAACTATATGTTTTTTATTATCTTCATCTAATTGCATCAAAATGCCAGCTAGACTCTCAGAACACGAGTCCGCTACAACAATGGTTTTTCTATTTTGTTGAAAATATTCTAAAATAGGTGGATTAACTAATGCCTGTTTTAGTGTATTAAAACTAGCTATTTGTGTTTCAGTCAAGTTCAATTTTTTTTTATCGAACTCTTTTTTCGTAAGTTCGGTTAGGGGGGCTGCTATCTTACTATAGTCTTTTATGTACCTCCGGAAATATCCGCACATACCAAGAACCCCCGAACTTCCTTTTGAGTCTTCGGTGCTTGAACTGCCTGAATAGCCTCGACATTTTCAGGGTTTGGTCTTGTACCTACTGCTGATACTATGTGTCCTAGAATTTTGATTTCTTCGTAAAGAAATCTACATTTGGAACTTTTTATTCTGAGGTTTGAATTCGCTCAATTTTTGAAATACTTGTTCTATTGCCCATAGATGGGTTTTAAAATCCTTTGAAAAGCAGATTATATCATCGATATAAATCACAATATGCTTCCAAATTAAGAAATTAAAAATCCTAGTTATTTCCCTTGTGAACGCTTCGGGACTAGACGACAATCCAAACGGTAAAAATTTAAATTGAAACAAACCTCTATGGCATTTAAATGCAGTGTATTTTCTACTCTTCTTGTCAATAGGGTGATTTAAAAAGGCTGAATTGATATCCATAATAGACCAAATTTTGTTTTCGCTCATCGTGTCTAAGATGAGATCTAATCGTGGGATAATCCAATTATCTTTTTTAATATGGGCATTTATTTTTTTAAAATTTACTACCGGCCTGAAAGACGATGCCGCGTTTTTATCTTGCCGTCCTTTTTTGGTACAATAAATATAGGACTTGAAAATTCACTGTAACTTTCCTCAATTATACCAGCTTCCAATAATTCATCGAGAATTGTGTCCAAAATTTCTCGCTCTTTAATTCCTAATTTATAAGGTGCCGAATTTATTGGTTTGAGATTTTCCTCAACATTGATTGTATAGGGAGGAATCTTAGAGTCTAAGAAATCCATACTATTTTTTGCAAAACAATTTAAGTATTTATTTAATAACTTTCTAAATTCTAATTGCTGATCTGGTGGGCTGTTAGGGTTAATGTCGATAACATTTCCCGCTAGATCAGTAAAAGGATTTTTCAAGGAAAGATTTTTGTTGTTGAACTTTTCTAATTTCTGAATCTGTGTATTGGGTTTTGGAACTTAAACTGTATATATTAATGTTTTCACCTTTTTCGGAAGAAAACATGGTACCTAGTATTTCATGTTTAAAAATGCGTATTAATTTTGCCGTAGGGTTAGTTAAGGAGATTTCTCTAGGTTTTTTGCTCAAATTTTGTGTAATTTGGTATGAGTGTTTTTTCATTTATAAAATTTTGATTTATTTTAAATTCACCTCCTGTTCAAATTTGTATAGCAACTCTATAACATTTTCAGATTTTGGCAATATTAAGTAGTCGTCCGCCGCGAAAACTAATTTGTTTTTTCTGTTGTATTTTTGCGTGTTTGACTTAGTAGGTATTACCTTATCGGTATTTTTTTTTTTCTGGTTGTTCATTAAATTTTAAGTTAGGAGTAGTTGTATTAGAATTAGTTTTCTTTTTACATTTTCCAATCATTTCTTTACACTGATTTTTCTTTTTTTGTTTTTTGCAGTTCTTATTTTTGTTTTTTTGTATTATTTTTCTGTTATCTTGAGTCTGTGGTTGAGTTTTAGGGTTTAAATCAATGGTTTTCTCTTTTGGTTTTAAATTAACCGTCTGGTTATTTAACCTTGCTACAATCTCTAGTGATCCAAAAATTTATATTTATTTGATATTGTTTCATAAAATCTCTACCCAAAACTAACTTGTGCGCATGTAGATTTTCTACCACAATAAAATTTTGTAAGAAATGATTGTTATTGATTTCTATTTCCTGATTATAGATTATACCACATGGCTTTTATATCAGAACCATTTGCTGCTTGTAAGTTTACCCAGATATGGGGTGATTGTTTCGGGATGCAGAATGTACTTTTTCTCTATTATAGATAAACAAGATCCAGTGTCTACCAAGGCTCTGATTTCGAAATTGTTGATTTTAGTTAATACGGAACAATTTCCCACATCTGATTCGTTATAGGGTTTACATTAGCGGGATAAGAAGATTGAAATGTGTAATTGATTATACGTATGATTTTATCGGGGGAGAGTTGTGCTCTCCTTTTTGTCTATTACCCCATTGTTTACTTTGTATAAAATAAATGAGTCATTTTTGGGCGTTTGACATGCCCTCGTCGAAATTTTGGTTTCTTTGAAATTGACTTTTGAAATTTTGATTGTTATAGTAATTGTTTCTGCCCGTTATTGTTGAAACGATTATGAGTGTTGCTTCCGCGGTTGTACCTATTGTTGTGGTTGTGATACATTCTAGATTGAATTAAAAAATTTATTTTGAGAATTTTTAACTGATTTTTCGGTTCTTTATTTACATTGGGGTCATATGGGTACTATCTCTTTAGAGGTGGGAACCTCTTGAGAGTCAGATATTTTCTGATAATCATTTTGATTTCCCTGAACGTTAGGTGTATTTCTAAATTTTTTGTTACGGGTTGTAATTGTACCTGTTGTTGTACTGGCTATCATACCTATAATTATTATTATACGTGTTTACTCCACATTGATTTGTACCACCATAATTGGTACCGTGAAAATTCCTAGGAGATATTTTGTTAAACGGTTTATTTTGTTCTCTTGAAAAAATTATTAGCATTTTGGTTTCCATGTTTGAAATATGTTATTTTCTGTTTATTTAAAAATTGACTGGGGTTGATTCCCTTTCAACGATCTAATTTCTTTGATTTTTTTGGGCATTCATTATAGTCCTCACGTTGTTAAATAAATCACGAATGGTGTCATTATTTAGCAAGGTTATTTTATCTATTAATTCTACAGAAAAACCTTTAATGACATGGTTAATTTTGTCTTTTTTCTGACATTTTATGTCAACAAGTCTAACCAGTTCTCAGAACATCGGTTATGTACTCAAATACTGTTTCCTTATGGCTATGTATCCTATTTTCTAACTGTGATCTTAGATCGTAGGATTTATCAATGCAAAATACAGTTGTAGATAGTCAAAAAATTCAACTGTTGTACCGTATTCAAATTGAGCCTGAAAATTTTCGAGTGCATCAAAATGCTGCTCCCTTTAAGTAATTCGGCATGTAATTAATTGAGTCTCTGTCCGCCAATTTATTTTGCATTCATAGCCCTCTCATATGATCTGAATGAACTTGTCCAGATCATCTTTATATGAACCACTGTAAATAATGGATCTACTCGGATGCCTTCTTTTCTTGGATAAGGTTGCAAACGCCTTTACTAAGGTTTTGTAGATCCTTCAATTGAATACCCTCTTTTTTGTTATGGTACATTATTGACCAATATGTCCCTTGTTTCTCTGATGGCCTGGCCTGTTTGTTCTGCATTTTCTATTGCCTTACCTAGGTCCACCTGTTTAATCTATTATTTATGTCAATTAAGTTTTGGATTTTCTTAGTGAGTCTGATCTATTTTCATCATCACTACCAGGATCTTCCGACTGGTTTCATTATTGTCCGAATTCTGAATGGCTAACGTTAGCTCCTGGACATCTGGTTTGTCTAAACCTACCGCCCCCAATGATTCCTCTGAATCTTCAAAATCTTCCGGTAGGGACGTGCCAGTTAGTAATCTTAATAGTCTACTCCTCAACACGACTACTTTTCCCTTCACTTGTTAATTTGTATTTGGGTAGCAATTTCTTTAGTTCATTTTTTTTAGATTTTTCCTACCCAATTCCCTCAATGATAGAAACTATTAATTAAGTGATGAAAGTCTTTACTTTACAAAAAATATTGACCACAAAAAATGAATGAAAGGTTCAAAAATATTAAACGATAAATGTAGGTACGGTTCAATTAAAATATATAAAGGCATAGAATTTATGTGATACTAAAAATTTATTTTTGTTGGAGTAACCTGTATATTATTTTCCCCAACTAAAAAAAACTTTAAGTTTAGTACCTATTTTAAAATATTTAAATTTACTATACACCTTTGCACCCTATTAGTTATGAATAAAACGCGATTTTTTGTGTAATTTTGCAAATTGGGGCATAAAAATTAAAAAAATTCAAAATATTAAAAAAAAAAAAAATAATAAGTCAAAAATTAGACAGAAAAGGATAAGTTTTATTAAAGTGAAAAGAAGAAATCTAAACGGAAAAATAGTTTCACCATGAAAATAATGAAAATGGAATAATTGAAACGACGTTTCGAATGCTGTATTTTTTTTTTATTATTTTTTTTTTGGTGCTCAAACACATTTGTGCCTTTTCCACAAGGGTGATAAATTGTTGTTGTTACCTGGCGCCTTTTGGCGAATAGTCCTACAAACAATTTAGGGATTACGGCCTCCTTTAAGGACTTATTTATTAGAAAAATAAATC
Organism: Bactericera cockerelli; assembly: GCA_024516035.1. NCBI lineage: Eukaryota > Metazoa > Arthropoda > Insecta > Hemiptera > Triozidae > Bactericera > Bactericera cockerelli. Next base: position 13,137 of record JAMCCL010000657.1, read on the forward strand.
AGGAGAAATCGCCACCTCCACCATTGTAACGGGGGTTAGTTTTGACCTACTCCCTTCTAAAAAAGATTTAAGGTCTCGTGGACCGACTTAATTTAGACCAATGCTGAAATAGATAAAGAAACAGAAAGGTTGATTTGGTATTTGCGTCAAGGTGAACGATAATGTTATATTTTATTGGATCAATATATTTTATTGGATACATGAACACTGGTATATAAATAATAATTAAATAATAAAAGAATCGATTTAAACTATTCGTACGTTTAATGGTTTTTAAATAAAATAAGTATATTGGGGATGATATCGTCTTACCTTGAGCACTCTCTTTTCTTCACCGTCAAAAAACTAAGTGACCCCCAATTCATATTTGTGATTCGACGGCGTAGGAACTAAGAAGTGGGGATAGGATTGGGCAATTTCAATAAGTGCCCTTTCAGCATTTTATGGCTAAATATATGGTTTTTAGCAGTGGCGTGACACCCTCTTTTAACTATTTCCCCCGATATACCCATTTTCTCCTTTATTTCACTATTTCTCCCGCTATACCCATTTTCCTCTCTTTTTTCTTTTATTTCCCCCGCTATATACCCATTTTCTCTTTTTTTTTCTCTATTTCCCCGCTTATACCCAATTATCTCCTTTATTTCACTATTTCTCCGCTATACCCATTTTCTCCTTTTTTCACTATTTCTCCGCTATACCCATTTTCTCCTTAATTTCACTATTTTTCTTTCTCCGCTATAACCCCATATTTTCCTTCCTTTTATTTTCACTATTTCTCCGCTTACACCCATTTTCTCCTTTTTTTCTCTATTTTCCCCCGCTATACCCATTTTCTCCTTTTTTTCTCTATTTCCCCGCTATACCCATTTTCTCCTTTTTTCATTATTTCTCCGTATACCCATTTTTCCATTCTTTTCTCCCTTTTTTTTTTTTTTCACTATTTCTCCGCTATACCCTTTTTTTTCCTTTATTTCACTATTTCTCCGTTATACTTCTTTTCTCCTTTTTTTCTCTATTTCCCCGCTATGCCCATTTTCTCCTTTTTATCTCTATTTCCCCGCTATACCCATTTTTCCTTATTTCTCTATTTCTCCGCTATACCCATTTTCTCCTTTATTTCTCTATTTCCCCGCTATAACCCATTTTCTCCTTTATTTTACTATTTCTCCGCTATACCCATTTTCTCCTTTTTTTTTATCTATTTCCCCGCTATACCCATTTTTCCTCCTTTTTTTCACTATTTCTCCGCTATACCCATTTTCTCCTTAATTTCACTATTTTCCCCGCTATACCCATTTTCTCCTTTATTTTCACTATTTTTCTCCCGCTATAACCCCATTTTCTCCTTATTTCCTATTTTTTCCGCTATACCCATTTTCCTCCTTTTTTTCTCTATTTCCCCGCTATACCCATTTTCTCCTTTATTTCACTATTTCTCCGCTATACCCATTTTTCTCCTTTATTTCACTATTTCTCCGCTATACCCATTTTCTACTTTTTTTCACTATTTCTCCGCTATACCCATTTTCCTCCTTAATTTCACTATTTCTCCGCTATACCCATTTTCTCCTTTATTTCACTATTTCTCCGCTATAACCCATTTTTCTTCCTTTTTCTCTATTTCCCCGCTATACCCATTTTCTCCTCTATTTCACTATTCTCCCGCTATACCCATTTCTCCTTTTTTTCTTTATTTCCCGCTATACTTATTTTCTCCTTTATTTCACTATTTCTCCGCTATACCCATTTTTCTCCTTTTTTTTCTCTATTTCTCCGCTATACCCATTTTCTCCTTTATTTCACTATTTTCTCCGCTATACCCATTTTCTCCTTAATTTCACTATTTCTCCGCTATACCCATTTTCTCCTTTTTTTCTCTATTTCTCCGCTATAACCCATTTTCCCTCCTTTTTTAACTATATCATCGCTATACCCATTTTCTCCTTTATTTCACTATTTCACCGCTATACCCATTTTTCCTCCTTTTTTTCTCTATTTCCCCGCTATACCCATTTTCCTCCTTTATTCACTATTTCTCCGCTATACCCATTTTCTCCTTTTTTTCACTATTTCTAAGCTATACCCATTTTCTAATTTATTTCACTATTTCTCCGCTATACCCATTTTCTCCTTTTTTTCACTATTTCTCCGCTATAACCCATTTTCTCCTTAATTTCACTATTTTCTCCGCTATACCCATTTTCTCCTTTATTTCACTATTTCTCCGCTACACCCATTTTCTCCTTTTTTTTCACTATGTCTCCGCTATACCCCATTTTCCCCTTTATTTCACTATTTTCCCGCTAACCCATTTTCTCCTTTTTTTCTCCTATTTCCCCGCTATACCCATTTTCTCCTTTATTTCACTATTTCTCCGCTATACCCATTTTTTCCTTTATTTCACTATTTCTCCGCTATACCCATTTTCTCCTTTTTTTCATTATTTCCCCGCTATACCCATTTTCTCCTTTATTATTTTTCTTCCCGCTATACCCATTTTCTCCCTTTTTTTCTCTATTTCCCCGCTATACCCATTTTCTCCTTTATTTCACTATTTTTTTCTCCGCATATACCCATTTTCCCCCGTAATTTCACTATTTCTCCGCTATAACCCATTTTCTCCTTTTTTTCTCTATTTTCTCCGCTATACCTATTTTCTCCTTTTTTTTCACTATTTCTAACTATACCCATTTTCTCCTTTATTTCACTATTTCTCCGCTATACCCCATTTTCTCCTTTTTTTCACTATTTCTCCCGCTATACCCATTTTTCTCCTTAATTTCACTATTTCTCCGCTATACCCATTTTCTCCTTTATTTCACTATTTCCCGCTATACCCATTTTCTCCCTTTTTTTCTCTATTTCCCCGCTATAACCCATTTTCTCCTTTATTTCCACTATTTCTCCGCTATAACCCATTTTCTCCTTAATTTCACTATTTCTCCGGTATACCCATTTTCTCCTTTTTTTCACTATTTCTTCCGCTATACCCATATTCTCCTTTTTTTTCACTATTTCTAAGCTATACCCATTTTCTCCTTTATTTCACTATTTCTCCGCTATACCCATTTTCTCCTTTTTTTCACTATTTCACCGCTATAACCCATTTTCCCCCCTTAATTTCACTATTTCTCCGCTATACCCATTTTCCTCCTTTATTTTACTATTTCTCCGCTATACCCATTTTTCTCTTTTATCTCACTATTTCTCCGCTATTACCCTTTTTCTCCTTTTTTCTCTATTTTTCCCGCTATACCCATTTTCTCCTTAATTTTCACTATTTCTCCGCTATACCCATTTTCCTTAATTTCACTATTTCTCCGCTATAACCCATTTTCTCCTTAATTTCACTATTTCTCCGCTATAACCCATTTTTCCCTTTTTCTCTATTTTCCCGCTATACCCATTTTCTCCTTAATTTCACTATTTCTCCGCTAAAACCCATTTTCTCCTTAATTTCACTATTCTCCGCTTTACCCATTTTCTCCTTAATTTCACTATTTCTCCGCTATACCCTTTTTTCCCTTTTTCTCTATTTCCCCCTATACCCATTTTCTCCTCTATTTCACTATTTCTCCGCTATACCCATTTTCTCCTTTTTTTCTTTATTTCCCCGCTGTAAGCACCGAAAAGTGTTGCTCCGTAAATTTCGTGAATTTTTTTTTCCAATTTTTTCCAAAGTTTTACAAATAATTCAGTAGATCAGTCAATTTGTCTCAGAAGTTTCTTAGTTTTTTTTGTTTTAAACTACTTAATATTATAGTGTAATTATTGCCGACACCATTTATTCAAAAAAGAACAGAAATATGTCAAATGATAATGTTTTTCCTCAAATTGGATGGATTCGTACAGCGTCTATCAGAGTTCGAATCAGCTCTGAAAAATATAACAAATTCTCCCTCATCATTGCCCCCTGCTTCCTTAGAATGTGTGAAAGTCTTGGAAAATTTATTCATCTCTTTCAAGGACTTCGTCACTGATGAGATAAATTGTATAAAGAAACAACTCCAAATTCAAGACGATAAATTGGATGACCTTGAAGCCTACAGCAGAAGAAACTGCATTCTGCTGCATGGAGTTCCTGAGTCGCGGGATTTTCTGAAGACTGTGTACAAGTAGCTTTGAATGTTTTTTGCAGAGAAAATGAAGCTTGAAATCAAGGTATGCCACATAGATAGAGCACACAGATTGGGACCAAAAACGACAGAAGGCCCCGACCAATCATAGTCAAATTTTGCTCATATGCCCAGAGGAGATTGGTTTTTATTAATAAAAAAATATTAAAAGGTCTAAAAACTTAGTGTAACAGAATCATTAACGAAAGTTAGATCTAACGTGCTAAAAGAAGCAAGGATTTCTTGTGGGAATGATAATGTAGGACAAGTGATGGGCAGATAATTGTGAAGGTCCATAACAAAAAAACAAGATTACTACGCTGAACCAACTTGATGACCTGTTGAACAACCAATGCGTGATTCAGCCCGTTCCACCACCAAAGACTACCCTCATACCTTCAAGCTTCCCTCAACTTCCTACTCCCAAGCCAGCATTCCATGGTTTCCACTGCATCTTGTGCTTTCTACCCTCATTGATTCCTGTCGCTATAGGCAAAACCAACTAAAGAAAATGTAGATGAATTAATATTTTTTTTTCTTTTCTTTTCGTTTTGTTTTTTTTTTTTTTTTTTTGTTTGCCCCTTTCACCTTTTTTTTATATATATATATATACCCCATATTTTTTTTTGTATACAATAAGCGTCTTTTCTCATGTTTTTTTTTTTTTATAATTTTGTACCATGGATTTTTTTTTTTTTGTTTTTTGTTTTTTTTTGTTTTTTTTTTTTGTTTATTTAATGATTGTTTTCCTTCTGAGATAGCATATTGGGCCCATATAAGTATATATCACACATTTGTACAAAGTACATTATATATATTTTTTTTTTATGTACAGATACATTATGTATGTATTATTATATTATGTACAGATCTTTATGTATATAATATTATATTATGTACAATTGTACATGTACATTATGTAAATATTATTATATTAGTACAGATACATTATGTAAATATAATATATATATTTTTTTTTTACTTTGTGTATAAACTGTTTTTTTTTTTTTATCTGGTCGTCGGACTTTTATTTATTTTTTCTTCTCCCCCCCCCCCCCCCCCCCCTTTTTTTTCTTTTTTTTACGTGTTTATGTCTATAGAAATACTTAATGACAGCAATGAATTTATTTTTCCAGGGAATGTGTTCCTGTCTGAATCTGACGGTTCTGTATTATCCAGTGATGGTGACTCTCCTTCATTGCTGATGTTTTGACCCAACAGCTTACTCCATATTCATCTTCATTCAGAGCCGCTCACATCAACGCACAATCCCTTGTCTCTCATTACACTGATTTACTCGCAACATTTGGTAACCTTACTCTTCATGCTATCCTTGTCTCAGAAACTTTTTTAAAGCCATCCTTACCGGATGCACTGGTTAATATACCTGGCTATCACCTGATAAGAAATGACAGGTTACACTCAGCATGTGGAGGTGTTGGTATTTATTTGCGTTGTGGTATTGACTTCTCAGTACTCGAATGTTCTGATGGAAGTATTCCTAGGAAAATAGAGTACATTGCACTTGAAGTTCAATTTTGTCACAAAAGCTTTTATTGGTTGTAATATATAGACCTCCACAGGTTTCTTATTCAGAGGATATTGAAAATTTGCTAAACACTTATTTGATTGATTATGAAGATTCATTATTATGGGGGATTTCAATTGCGATTTAAGTGTGATAACTTTTGTCTAGACGTTTTAAAACCATTTTTAGATCCACTAACATGACTATTTTTACCGTCAAGTACAACCCACCATCTAGATAATAGTAGTACTTTACTTGATCTTGCAATTGTTAAATCCCCTATAAAAGTTAAATATTTTGGTCAAATTTCTGCACCTGGTTTCTCACATCATGATATGATATATCTTGCCTACCAAATTGGTAGAGTTAAATTTACTTTTTAGAGGAATCAAGTTCAGGGATTTCAGAAATATTTTAACTGATGATCTGAATAATGATGCAAATGAGTGTGAATGGAATCGTCTGACTGAATAAACGATATTGATGCTAAAATTGAACTATTTACAAAAATGGTTACCAGACTTCTCAATAAACATGCTCCTCTGAAAAAAGCCAGAGTGAAGAATCCTCCTACACCTTGGATTACCCCTGAGATATTGAAACTTATGAAGCGGAGGGACTGGATTTTTAGTAAATACAAACGCTTGCGTTCGAATGAATTATTGAACAGTTTAAATTGCTTCGTAACCGTGCAACGGGTCCGTCCGTGATGCAAGAGAGTTTCATATATCACAGGGTATTTCTTCTTGTAAGGATGATAGAGCTCTATGGAAATTTCTTCGAAGTCTTGGCATTAATGTTGATGTTTCAAATAAGCATTTAGATTCTAAATTCAGCCTTGATGATCTGAATAAACATTTTACAACTCCACCAACGATATTACAACCAAACCACAAGCGTGATCTAATTGATAGTATCATGGCGCAACCGAACCCTTCACATCCTGAGTTTAATTTTGTAGAAATTTCTTCTTCAGATGTTAGAAAGGCTTTTATGAGTATTAAATCTAATGCATCTGGTATTGATGATCTTTCGTTCGATTTCTTAAACTTATTCTCGATTTCATTGTGGACCCACTAACTAAATCATTAATTATTCTCTAACTTCTAATAAATTTCCTACACAATGAAAACTGGTCGCATTATTCCTCTTCCCAAAGTTTCCAAACCAACCAATCTTAATGATTTTCGCCCGATTTCTCTCTTACCCGTTTTATCCAAAGTACTAGAAAAGGTTGTTCATCTTCAAATGATCACATTTTGTGATAGATATCTTCTGTTTAATCCTCATCAATCTGGTTTTCGCTCGGGTCATAGCACGATACTGCTCTAATAAAAGTAACAGATAATATCCGTAAGGGTATGGATAATACCAAAGTTACTTTGTTACTTCTATCTGACTTTAGTAAAGCTTTTGACTCGGTGGATTTTGATATTCTTCTAGTCAAACTATCTAAATATTTTAATTTCTCGCACAATGTTGTTCAGTGGTTCAGTACATACTTAAGGGACCGTCAGCAATTTGTTTTTCATAAAAATTCCTGTTCTTCGAGTTATTTCACGTCTGCTGGGTCCCTCAAGGTAGTATTTTGGGACCAATACTTTTTCAATTTTCATAAAAGATATTTCTTCAGTTTTTAAAATTTAGCTCTTACCACTTGTATGCTGATGATCTTCAACTGTAAAATCCATTCATCTGTTGATAATATTGTTCAAAATATTCATAAACTAAATGAAGATCTTCAAGCTTGCAATGTTGGACTACTTCTCATGGCATAATTCCAAATCCAAGAAAGTTTCAATGTATTCTAATAGGTTCCTCTCCTCTCTTACAACGTATATCTGAAATACAAATTCCTCCTATCATATTCAATTCAGAAATTATTCCATTCTCCCAAACAGTTAAAAATTTAGGTGTTTTATTTGATTCAAATCTTTCTTGGTCTTCTCATGTTAACAAGGTTAGTAAAAATGTCTTCCGAAACTTTCATTCCCTCAAACGCCTCAAACGCTTTTTACCTTTTAAAACTAAGAGACTTCTTTGCACTTCCCTAATTTTTCCTATCATTGATTACGCAAGTATTGTTCTCAGTAATATGAGTCAAGACTTGCGGTATAACTTCAAAAGCTTCAGAATATGTTGTTCGTTATGTTTATGGACTAAGAAAATATGATCAGTTTCGGGTAAGAGAGAACTTCTTCAGTGGCTTCCAGTTAATAAGAGACAAGACCATCAAACTTTGTGCTTGATGTGGCGTATCTTGAATGAAAAATCACCCCCATATCTTCACTCTTCATATCAATTTTTACATTCATCCTCGTTACAACACAAGATCTCATTTACTTCATATTCCATCTCATCGCACCGATTTTATGGGCAAATCTTTTGTGGTCAATTCTATTAGGCTTTGGAATCAGTTACCAATGATCTGAAATTAATACAGAACCGTTT
>JAMCCL010000658.1:0-21222 GCA_024516035.1 Bactericera cockerelli
AAAAAAATAAAGAAAAAATAGATAAATATATACATAATATATGTCCTAACTAAAGGGCGGGGTTATTGCCTTTGGCAATCTCTTCCACCCAACCCTTTGGGACTAATCATGATCTGGGACCCAACAGTCGAGTCTCGACCCGGGCCTTATTCTCTTGATTCTCTTTTGTCCCTTTTTTTATTGATACTTTTATGTACAATCTACAATGCCTAGTATAGGAAAATTAGAAAATACAAATTGCAATAAGTAAATTTGATGTAATAGATATGACATGGAGGAGAAGTAGCCCAATGACTACACTCCTTTCAATATTGCAATATTCTGCTAGCTCTCCCTAACAGTGGATTCCAATTTTCAAACATAAGTGATAAAAAAAATAACACTCTTTAGTGGAACGTAACCACCAGGCGAGGTTAATGCTCAAAGCATTTTCTACCACCTAACACTCAGAGTCTTATTATTATGTGGTTCAGTGTGGTCTCAAACTCAAATTAATGAGAAAAAAATCATGACTGGGTGGGATTTGAACCAACGGATACCTACGCTACCTGGATTACCAGACTAGCGCGTGAACCACTTGACAGTGCATAGTGAATCCATGTTAAAATATTGTTAACTGTGTTTCAGAAACGCGTGTCCAGTGACAGAAGAAGTGGTGGCTCCCTTCTGGGCCAACAACACTCGTGGTGAGGTCCTGGCTTTGCTCAACATGTATCCGTTTGAGCAATATGTGCACTGGGAGCGATGTTCGTGAGTAAACTACATTTATAAAGCTAAAGTTATCATATTTGTGTTAATCACTTTTGTGATAGCAAACTACTCAAACTCGCTTTACTAAATCCACGCTGAGACCGGGACTTGAACCATCGAACTCCAGGGTACAAGTCAGCCGCCTTATCGATCAAGCTACTACATTTATATTTTAGGTATTACTAGCGGGCTGTCGCCGCTTTGCGGGCCGAGGCATGGCCGTGAAAGCAAAAAATCCTTTTTCGCCAATGGCAGGTGTTGTAGTGGGAGTTTCGAAAAATCCCGTCTTATTGCACATCTAGACTCTAAGACAAAGCTACCTACCAAATTTCAGCTTCCTAGGACTTACGGTTTGGGCTGTAGAGCGATGATCAGTCAGTGGTCAGTGGTCAGTGGTCAGTGAGTGTCTTTGACATTTATATATTAAGATTAAGGTTCAAGAGTCGCTAATGAACAGATTAAATCAATCAAGCCAGCGCAGCGTAAATGGCGCGTTGAATGCACCGGTTCTCGTAAAGGTTCACCGACGCGCGACGTTAAGAAACGTCCAGCAAAGTGAAGACTTCGTGGTGGCATCCCGGCCCAACTCAGGCTGGATGAGGTTAATGTGGGTAGCTGGTACGATTCTCATCGAATGGAGAATAAAAACCTTCGTCCTGACTATGTATCTCTCAATCAGGACGTCAAAACCAAATTGAATCAACTGGTCACAATAGATCTAATTAGGTCGCAGTATTTATTGTAAGGGTTTCACTAAAAAGCCTGCATTCTGCAACTAGGTCAGATAGTAATAAATACTATCCTTTCATTTGGGATTAACGTCTTGGGCTTACTGCTGGCATAATGGGACTTAATAGTCCTAATCGGGCAGTATAAATAAGGCGATATTATTATTATTTTATTCTCCCTCCACAGACATGAGAACAAACAGATGTATTGCCGAAAAGGATGTCGCTGCGAGCAGCAATATCGTCTCCACCGACTACTAGCCTACGATCCTCACGATGACTGTCGTGGCATCTTCTCTGATTGGTTCCGCTTTCCATCGTGCTGTGTTTGCAAGTGCTACGATCTACCTGACAGTATAAGGCTAACTTCTCGCAGTCCTCGCACAGTAGATCTCGGGGATTAGTTTGCAAGTGCTATGATCTAGACTCTAGAGGACAGTATAAGGCTAACTTCTCACAGTCCTTGCACAGTAGATCTCGGGGATTAGTTCGCAAGTGCTACGATCTAGAGGACAGTATAAGGCTAACTTCTCACAGTCCTCGCACAGTAGATCTCGGGGCTCGGGGATTAGTTTGCAAGTGCTACGATTCAGACGATAGTATAAGCTAGGCTGACTTCTCACAATCCTCGCACCGTAGATCTCGCGGATTAGTTCGCAAGTGCCACGATCTAGGGGACAGTATTTCTCAGACGACTAATCCGAAAACAGGAGTTTATAAAATTGATCTCAAATGGATTATTATGGATGTGTTGGAAATCAATGCCTTTTCGTCAACGGTTTTGAAAATTGAAAGTTTTTCTAAAGAGATCTGATGTATATTCTACTTCCAAATTTAGAAAGACTTTTCTAAATAGATATAATTTATAATGATAACGAAATGAGCATGAATTTGTATTATTAGTATTTTAGTGTGTTTATAGAGTTTTATTGCGTAATTGATATCAGATGATGGTATGGTAAACTGAGATTTTTGCGTCTATGTTGTTTTGTATATACTTTATATTGCTCAAAGGACCGAAAATGTACATTAGTTACTGTTGTAGATACCCTTCCCTCCTCTCTTCCAAAAAAGAAACAAAAAAACACTTCGTTTGCACAAAAATACCAAGAAAAATTATAAACCCTTTGTAAATTATTTCAGGTACTTAAGTTTCTGCTGTTACTTACGTATACAAAGAACATGACATCAAATGAGTGCCCATTTCATTTAACCTGGAATTTATTTGTCTGAAAAATAACTTACACCTATGAAATGACTGCCAAGTAGCTACTTATTGTAACCTATTATTATTATTATTATTATTATATAACACTTTATTGGTTAACTACATACATTCATCAAATAGGACATGAAAAATAAAAGAACACGTAGTGAACCAAGGGGCGAGGTTAAAGCTGTAACTGAAAAGTTATTTTTCTACAAATAATGTCCTGTTAATTCAGACTAATTTATAGTAAAACTAGCGGGCTGCACCCGCTTCGCCAAGCCATCACACACACCACACCCACACACCACATACACACACCTCACACACCCATCCACACACACACACACACACTTCCACATCCACACACACACCCCTACACACACCCACCCAAAACACACCCACACACACACACACAACACACCCACACACATCACACACATACACACACACCATCCACACACACAACACACACATCCCACACATACACACACCCATCCAAACACACACACACACACACACACAAACACACACACACGCACACACACACACATACACCACACCTACACCATACCATATACACAACACACACACCACCACACAACCCCATCCACACACACACACACACACACAAACACATCCACACACACACACACAAACACATCCACACACACACACACACACACACACAAAACCCACCACACACACACACACACACACAAACACACACACAACACACACACACCACACACACACACACACACACACACACACACACACACACACACACACACACACACACACATACAATCATCATTGCTGTAAATTTCAAAATCCCGAGCCAAATCTATCATAGCGGATATTGATAATGTAGCAAACTGGCCTATATTTCGAGAACGATTTGTCAGAATATGGCAATAAAGGGCTCAAATAAAAGCATGTGATGTTCTGAAACAGTTTTACAATAAAAAATATAGGTCCTTGCGATAAACTTTAGGTTCCACGCTGGAATCTTTTAAAAAACGTGATAAGTCTGAAAAAAAGGTCGAAATTGCGAACATTCTGGCTTATATCTCGAGAACGGTACGTCAGAATGTGGGCCTAATATGAATTAAATGAAAGCTAGTTTTGTCTAATGTGTTATTAAATAATAAAAAATATAGGTCCTCGCGACAAATTTTAAGTTCCGCGCTGGAATCTGCTAAAAAACGTGAAAAGTCTGAAAAAAAGGTCGAAATTTCGAACATTCTGGCTTATATCTCCAGAACGGTACGTCAGAATGTGGCCTAAAATGAATTAAATGAAAGCTAATTTTGTCTAATGTGTTATTAAATAATAAAAAAATATAGGTCCTCGCGATAGATTTCAAGTTCCAGGGCAAAGACTGTCTTAAAATCGGACCCTTCCTCAAGGAAATACTTGAGGAAGGTCATAACTCAAGGACGGTTTGGAATTTTGGACTTTGATAATTTTCCGGGGATTTTCCGGCCATTTTACTTGGGGTCATCTCTCATCAATTTTTCGCTATCTCTTACCGTTTCGCCTAAACAATTGCTGCACACAAAGCCACAAAGCCACAAAGCCCGTCCAATTTCTCATTTTATATATAGAGATAATTTCCAGATTACAAGAACTTTGCACTCTTTTGAGGGCAGTTCCATTCCTTGTTAAATAATTCAAAGGTTTAATAAACTTGGCACTCGTTTCATATCATCCGCCAAAAATACACTTCGTGTGCAAAAGACACCAAGAAAATTAGAATCCTTCAAAAAACAATTACCTCAAAAAGAAGTGCCTAAAAAGGAACTGATATCAAATGAATGCCAAGTTCTCCTAAACTGAAAATCATTTGCCCATGGCAAAAAGGGAGTCTCAAGCACAGAAATCAAACTGAGGATTGGACATGACATTTCCCATTATTCTGCTATTTACCAACGCTAAAAGTTAACATTAAAAAACTTGGCAAGTTTCAAAAATTAGAAAATGCTTTGAACTTGCCAAGATTTTTAATGTTAACTTTTAGCGTTGGTAAATAGCAGAATAATGGGAAATGTCATGTCCAATCCTCAGTTTGATTTCTGTGCTTGAGACTCCTTTCTGCCATGGGCAAATGATTTTCAGTTTAGGAGAACTTGGCATTCATTTGATATCAGTTCCTTTTTAGGCATTCTTTTTGAGGTAATTGTTTTTGAAGGATTCTAATTTTCTTGGTGTCTTTTGCACACGAAGTGTATTTTTGGCGGATATCAGATTTTTTTGTTGGTTACATTTTTTGCAACATTCTAAATCAACTGACATTTCTCCATCGTATGTAAGTAAAGTTCGTTCTTTCTGCCGCACCCTGTCTAACCAATTACCTTTGGATTTACCGATATACCTATCACAGGGAAACTATGAGGTATAATATACAGGGTGTCCCGTATACAGATGCAAAATATTTTGGGGGTAGGTTCAGCCCACCGTGAACTATCATATGAGCGAAACTTGCAGTGGGGCATTTTGCTTCGTTAAAGAGTTATGGCCAAATCCCTGTTTTTTCCCACAGGTCTAGAGGTCACTTGGATCGATGCACGTTTTCAAAGAAATGATAGCGAGTAAGTAATTTTTTACTTCATGTATGGATATCATGCATATTTCCCTTCGAATGCAGTTGGTTGCATGAAAAAATATTGAAAGACCAGAGAGATATTTAATCATAAGTTCAATACTTTTCTAAAATTTGATTTTTTTCCCTTTTTTTTCCCTTTCGTGAATTTAAAGTACTTCTACAAATTACAATTCTGCGTATCACTAGTTAAAAAAATACCCTCTGCTATTTTCTTTCAATAAATTCCAAGTTCTTCCAGACGCGTGAAGGAACGGATGAGATACGACCTATTAAACGACACCAGAAGGAGAGAAACACATATTTCAAATTTTGAATCTGGGTGCTATTGCATTTTGAAGAACACTAGATAGAAGCGGTCTGTGTGACCATTTTTGTGCCAACTGCAAGTTATAAATGAAAATTTTCTGAGTACAAATAGTTCTATTAACCAACTATATCAATCAAATCTAATAATTAAAATAACGAGACGATCAATTTGTTCGGTGGAAGAGAAAGCCACAAGCTTTAACCTCTAGAAAAATATTGAACTTATGATTAAATATCTCTCTGGTCTTTCAATATTTTTTCATGCAACCAACTGCACTCGAAGGGAAATATGCATGATTATCCATACATGAAGTAAAAAAATTACTTACTGGCTATCATTTCTTTGAAAACGTGCATCGATCCAAGTGACCTCTAGACCTGTGGGAAAAACAGGGATTTGGCCTTAACTCTTTAACGAAACAAAATGGCCCACTGCAAGTTTCGCTCATATGATAGTTCACGGTGGGCTAAACCTACCCTCAAAATATTTGCATCTGTATACGGGACACCCTGTATACGTAATCACCGGGTACCTGACTCACTTTGTGGGAAGCACTTAGGAACAGTCTCCCAAAATAAAACCAATGGTATTTTTATTTGTTTGGTGCTAAATTGTTGTCAACCAGTTAAAAATTCTTCGGAATTCATACATTCGCAACCCTTAATTTGACATTAAATTACGGGGTGATATTGACGCGAGCTCTCTAATTTGGTAGGTACTATGAATTATGGAATAAAAACACATTAAAGCTGATTAAAATTAATAAGGTTCCCCTTGTTATCTAAATGTACATATATTATACAATATTTTAACTAAATGGGTCACAGATAAACTGTAGAATTTTTGACTTTCAGAGAAAATTAATTATTGATCAATTAGGAATTTCCGAACAACAGAGTGCAATTTTGTTGTAAACCTTTCAACTAGTATACAATGAAATTAGTTTACAGAAACATAATTTTCAAGAACTTTATTTATTCCAATGAAACATATAGGTAAAACTTGATGGCAAATCTTCTTGGGAAGTAATGAAAACTTTCATTTGGATGTCGATTGTTCTAGAAATGATTTTTTTTTTAAAAGATGAGTGTTTTACAGCCATGAAACATGGTAGCCATGAAACAGGAGCTACTGTAGACGCTTGTGGTCTGTGTTGTAGCCTGCCCATCCCGTAGTATGCTCCCCTCTGATGGGTGAGAAGTGACACAATACTCCCAATTTACGTGCTGGGTCAACACGAGCACATCGGAAGGTATCCCTTGCAAAAAAAATTGTCAGCTCGGGGATCGAACCCGGGACCTACCGCATGGCAAGCGAGTGCTTAACCATTGAGCTAATCGCGCGCTCGTTTATTTAATTCGTTTAATTTTATTGTTTCAATAATTCTATCTGCTCTACCCTGTAGAACAATAACGCACACGCGAAGGAGTCGGTACTCGGTGGGACAAGAAGGGTATCCCTTGTTGACTATTTGAATGGAATGTTTAGTCCTTTTCTTCTAGAAACTCTGCTTTTCTATGAATACGTGGTAATGTAAAAAATTGTCAGGTACCTCGCATCCTGTTATTTCTTTCTATTCCTATTAAACAATACCTGGTCATTTTTTAAGGTCTTATAGAGAGCTAATTGCGAACGAAGAGAAAACGAACCTTTAACTCAAGCGGCACTTGTCCGTTTCTATGTAAGTATGTATGGATGATTTGTAACGCGATAAAAGTTGTGATCGTAGTCCAATCGAGCTGAAACTTTCAGGATTGTTCAAATAATACTTGGACTTTGCTGCATAGTTTTTGGACATTATGTTAAGTAACTTCGAGCTAGGCTAAAATTTGGATCGAAATGGCTTATCACGATAAAAGCTGCAATTTTCGTTCAACTGAACTGAAAATTTCAGGGTTTAGCTCTTTCATCCGTGCTTCGCAATGGTTTTTGCATCATTACTTGGATTTTCCTGTGTAGTTTTGACCACATCCTGTTAAGTAACGTCGACTTACATACTTGGCTATCAATGTACAAATTTGAAAATTTCCGTATGGTGGCTTAATTGACAGAACTCACATCAACCGAGTCTCGGCTTGCAAGCCTCATTGCTATAATAAGCTAAACTTTTACAAGTAAATTTGAATTTAATATTACAATACTAAAGAACCTAAAAAAAGATCGAAGGAAGCCAACACCTTCATTCCATTTCATTTACGAGTGATATATTTCGGTACTCTGAGGTCCGATCCGAAACTCTCAAAACTTCTCAATATATTGTGCGCTACCAGTGACGTTAGGAGCTTATATCTCAAAAACCGTACATTTTTTGAAGATGGCTATTCTGACGAGGAATCATCTGCAAAGACTCAGGAGTTGTATTTAAAGTTTCAGCTCGATACAATAAATCCTTAATAGCGATTCATGTGATTACGTGAAGAGAGGTCGGTGAACTTCAAAAATCAACAAAAAGTGTTATAACTCATAAATAGTTAAAAATATATAAAAAATGTATAGAATAAAATAAGCTCAAAATGTATCAGAGAGCCTGAATACAAAGTTTCAGCTTTCTATCTTTAGCGGTATCCGAGATATAGGTAGCGGTATCCGAGATATAGGCGATACCGCCAAAGCGCCGCCGAGTGACCGCGGAAGTTTATTTTTTGAAAACCTCGAGCTGCAAGCATTATGAAACTCATAACCAAAATTTCATAATTTTAACTTGAACCATATGTCCGTGGTAAGCCGAATGCGGAAAAAAAAAAAATAAAAAATAAAAATAAAAATAAAGTATGAATCTTTTACTAATTTTGGGGGTGCTCGTAAAAGCGGTTAGGGGTGTCAGAAAAAGGTCAAATAAAAAGTAGTCATCTTCTATTCGACGAGGAAAACACGAATATGAAAGAAAAAAAATTAAAAGTTTTGTCCAAGAAGGTCAAAATTACAAAGGAAAATACATACGAACTAGGTTTAGCGTAAGTATAGCACGCTCGTTTTGTTTTTCTTGGCGTTGCAAAACTAGCGTTTTGCTTGATCCTCTGTGTAGACCCAAGTACCAACAAAAGATACCTCCCCCATTTTACGAGGATTTATAATTTTCTTGAGGTTTTTTTTGGACACGAAGTGTTTTTTGTGGGTATTCAGTATTTTGGTCGGTAACATGTCTGCAATTTTCTCTACTTTCTGAAACTGTACAATCTAGAACTATTATGTAATGTATTGAAAATATTGGTGGCCTGAAATTTTCTTTCTTGATATATCTTTTATCTTTCGTGATTTTTTCTAAATCCTTGTTACTTAACAATGTTTAATTATTTGTTGTTCAATATACTTTATTATGATCTATACCAGGAACATACACAATTTTTTACAAACTTGACACGATATTATTACACTGTATAGTTAAAGCTGGCCATTCACGATCCGATTTGTAGTCTGACTAGTAGTCCAACATCAGAAGTTGGATACAAAATCGGATCGTGAATGGAGTTGTTAGGATTGTTGGATACCTTGTTGGAGAGTTGGGTGATATGAAGTTCCGACTCGTCCGACTTGAGACTCCAGTTGGAACATGAATGGGGAAATCGGATGAATCGGATCCAACTCCTCAGTCAGTGCTAGGTCCCGGCTTGTAATAATTTTTAATTTTTACACGTTATTTTATTATCATTATTATTATTATTCCACTTTCTCTCCTTGGAGGGTAATTATTACCCTTCAATGGGTAGTACACCAGGAGCGGATCATATGATCAAGTCTCCTGGTGTTTTAACTTCAGGAGCGGATCCGAAGATCTTGTCTCCTGAAGTTGTTTTGTTCATAGTGTGAGGAGGCAATTTAGTGTGGGGAGGCAGCCACTTGGTCACATTATGAACCATTAGGTATGTCAACAGAGTTTTCATGGGACAATGTCCCACTACTTATAGAGAACACAATACCGCCATTTTTCTCTTTTTTATATTTTGTGCGGACTGCACTCGATACATTTTTAAACTCGGGCAGCTCGAACTTGACGCAACAGTCGTTAGAACAGAACTGAAGTTGGATTTCTAGTTGGATACAAATCGGAGCGTGTGTGGAGTCGATCTATCCAACTAGTAGTCCTACTAAGTGGGATAAAAAAATCGGATCGTGAATGGCCAGCTTTAGACTTTCTTCATCATAGAGTTACACAAAATAGCAAGAAAATGTGAACATTTCATTTAAAAGTTCTTGTAGTTGTATTTATAATTATTTCCATTTATATTTTTAATTCCATAGAACCTTTGGTCATACTTATAAAACATCAATTATTTGTGCTTTTATTGAACAAATTTACAGAAAGCAAACTAGATTTTTCTTCAATTCTTTAATGTTTCAAGACACTAGAAGTAACAAAAAATAATAAAAATATTGCAAATATTGTAATTTATACTACTACTAATATATTTTCAACCTGTAATTATTAAGTCAACAATTTTTGTAAAATCCTTTCATTTAAATTTTAAGTTGAAAGAAACAAAATTACTTACTAGAAGTCTATGCGGTAATTTTTACTATGCCTAGAATATGTATTTTCAACAACAATTCAACAAAGTAAACAATTACAGGAACAACTAGAATTTGGTAAATTTATTGAAGAAATCAAAGAAGTAATAGAAAGAATATATTTTGGAATGCTTGGTACAGTCAAAACCTAATGTCATTAAGGGTAAAAAAATGACACCAAGTTCAATCAAGGTAATAAATAAATAAATTAAATATGCTCTTATTACAGTAAAATGCGAATTGAACAAAAACATGGAACATTGAATCCAATAAAAAAATTGGCGGGATTTAACGACAAAAATTCCGAATTTATGTAAATTGTCCTGAATAGGAATTTTCAATAAAAAATACACAAAGAATGAAAACAGAAATGCCTGATTGGTCTTTGCGGCCAGATTAAAATTATACATATAGGTTTGTTCAAGTGATAAAATACAGTCATGTGGTACAAACTTCTTTAAGCTGCGCAGTTTACCAATAGGACCTGCAGCCCTCTTCGGTCCTGAATTTCAGACAAATGTGTCATGGGACCTACCCAGGGGACCCAAGGTTTCTTGAACCAGAGGGGCAACATTACGAATGTTTACACACGTACACATTTCAACTCATCTGAATTTGTAGGTAAAACATCAATAATTTTACTATGAAGATGAAACCGTGAGATTTGATTTCCTGTTTTGCAATTTTTTTTTGCTCGGCTCATCTTGATCATCCTCAAAACTCATTTGAGAATGAATGGAATCTTTGGCTTGAGATTTTCTTGTGACAGCTGGTGAACGTAAAAGTCTTGGAGGGTTAGCTGCTACTTTGGGAGCTCTTTTGTTCATTTGTTTCTCAACCCATTTCAACATTGTAAGAACAGCATCTGGACCGGACAGTCTGAAGTCTGCTGCAGTAATGACTGTAGGAGAAGAGTCGACACGGAAAGTGCAGGCGATTCCTTGCAAGGCAAGCATGGCGTCTTCATTTCCAGCATAAATAATACGAACTCGCTCAGACCAGTCTACTCCATACATTGTTCGCAGAATGTGAATGGAAGCTCTACCTTGATCCCACTTCACAGGGGGTTTGGCTTCAATTGCCATTAGAGCATTATGTGGTTCAAAACCGGCTTCATGAAAGATTTTGCTTGCCCTCTCAATGATATACTCTCTACGTTCAATGGGTGTTTCTCTGTAATGGAATGTCAGAAGTACTCCTTTGTTTTCAATCCATGCACCATCATGACACACTTCGTCTTGCAGAGCTTTTATTAGCTGTCGCAACTTTTCAGCATATTCTTTGGGCACTGGATGAACAAACTTTGTTCCCTCAGGATGTAAAATTTCGAGACCGTGACTTCCAGCGTATGTAACTTTCTCTATGTTGACCATCTTCATAAGATTTTCTAAAGTTCTGCCAGAAATTATTCCAATATTCACATCAGGCATATTTGCGAGTCTTTCTAGAACTCTTTTGGTTTCTTCCGACATGACTGCAAGATCTGGGTGACTAGTGACTGGCGTCAATGTGCCATCGTAATCCAGTATCAAACTTATTTTGCAAACGCCATCCACGTAGTTGTTCAGGTACAGATCGAAATCGTCAAGAGTCAGTTGCAATGTCTTGGCCGACAGGGGATCACTGTCTTCATCATTGTCCAGAGCGCCCATAGCAGACAGGAATGAGTTCATCCAGTGATTCACATCCAGTTGTTGCTCACGATGTCTGAGTTTAGACATTCTCAGTTCTCTTTCATCCCGTGGCATGCACAAGGCACGATGCAGAACATTAGCCGCCGCATCCAGTTCATAGGGATTCACCAGCAAAGCTTCGTGCATCATTCCACCTGCGCCTGCAAACGGAGATAAAATCAAAACTCCTGGCTCTCTTATCTGACATGCAAC
The DNA here is from genome assembly GCA_024516035.1 of Bactericera cockerelli. Lineage (NCBI taxonomy): Eukaryota > Metazoa > Arthropoda > Insecta > Hemiptera > Triozidae > Bactericera > Bactericera cockerelli. The sequence goes on from JAMCCL010000658.1 coordinate 11,993, forward strand.
GTATTCCTTGGCTACCAGATTCATGCCATCTCGAAGAGGTGTCACCAAAGCAATGGCGCTGTCCCTGTACAAAGCCGCGAGCTCTTCTTGTCCAATGCACCCAAAAATATACCGGATGGGCGACCAATTGGGTTTGGAGAAGCGACCATTGATTCTTCCCACCAGTTGGTCCATCTCGTCCTTCAACGCCTTATACTCCAAGACGTCTGTTCGACTCGGTACAGAGATTTGTAGAAAAGTAACCTTTTCACAGTACTCGGGATGCTTTTCCAGAAGTCTCTCGAAAGCTTTTATTCTGTGAACCAATCCTGAAACAGAAATTCATAATCTTAGACAACTTGCATTACTAAAAACATGTATCTTACATTGTGTACCTACATTTCATTAGTAAATGGTGAAAATGCTATCTCTTGAGACGCTATTACTTTGTTTCAACATGGATTTTTTCTTACAAAAAACGAACACAAAATATCATTTTCAAATAGTATTTTATTGATGACCTTGGAGCAACCATAGTTGCAAAAACAAGGAAGAAAAACAAATTACCCTTCGTGTAATCCAACCTATCGACTCCCAATATGACCTTGAGGTTTTCGTCTTTGAAATTTTCGGGAGCATTCTCGGCCAGTTGCACGAACCGCTCGAAAGGGATGCCGATGGGCAGAGCTTTGACATGGACTGTCCGTCCGGCGAGCTCCACCAGCATGTTGTTTCTGTCCACACGACTCCCGAGGCGCCGACAGCAACAGTCGATGAAGTTGAGGCAGTAGTCCTCGATGTGGAACCCAACGAAGTCGTATGCTGGAAAAAATTTCAAGTCACTTCATTACTAAAACACAAGGGGTGCAATATGCATATGTTGCATATCAATCCTTCCAACACCATGACATATACTCATGAAAATGGAAAGTGAATTAATTATTATTATACAACACTTTATTAGATATAAATGGACATTATTACAATACAAATACTTATTTTAACAATGAAAAAAATGGAAACAATATATACAATAAAAATGAAAAAGAATAGAAAATATATAAAAACATATGTCCTAACTATAAAGGGTGGGGTTATTGCCTATGGCAATCTCTTCCACCCAACCCTTAGTATTAAGTAGGTACCTATGATTTTTTTTACTTTCTATTACCTATAAGGTATAGAAAGTATTGTAATAGGTCACTTTTTTCCAAATTGAGCTGATAACATTTCCGGACGAATTAGAATCTCCTGAGTCCAAAAAACTGATGTTTTAGAAAAAAAAATCCATTAATTAAATACTCTGTTGTCTAATGTGAAAGAAATTATCTATTTTGATCTTACGAGGAGATAATACCTTAACCTCCTTGAAGAAGGCCAAATTCTAAAATAGGAATACAACAAAGATTCGCCAGACCGTCTCTCAAGTCAGAGTTGCAACCAATCATAAAGCACTTGAGGAACGGCCCTGTCTTAACATTCTTGTAATCCCATTTTATAATTTGGCCCTAAGTTAATATTTTAATCTTTGTATGTATTGACATTTTTATTGTTGACATTGTAAATAGGGCTATTTCCCGTAAATATACTCCCGTACACCGGTATTTATTATTATTATTAAATATTGTAAAGTTACACAAGGTAAAACATTTCTTCAAACTCACTACCGAGAGGAAGCGTGCCTCTGATGCTCGAAAAAAAAGTTACACAATATATGTATTATCATCATTTACCTAGGATTCCTTGCAAGATCTGGTCATCCCAAGGAAAGAGGCGCATGATGTCCCAGGACGGGAAAGGAATGTGCAGAAAGAAGCCAAGCTTACACCTGAGATTTTCCTCGTCGCATTTCTGAAAGCAAGTCATTGGAACAATTTAATATACGTACAGTATGGTAAAGGCGGCACTCTGTGAATCCAGAGATTCGAGAGGTCTTGGGTTTGACTGTATATCATTTTTTAAGTTGCTAGATGTAGTCCAGAGAGGGTTGGGAGGAAAAGTCCCGAGAATACTGTATGCGTTCCCTCTCTGGCCTGCTAAGGACAGAGATTGGTAAAGGAAGGTCCTCGCTTTCATTTCTTCTTTTTTCACCTTTAGTTTTTCCACCACTTAACTACTTCTTCAACAAACTGCTTCATCTTCCCCCAAAAATTTAGCATTAGCTCAGGGGATGTAATTTTTATAATTATAAAAAATAATATAGAAATAAAAGATTTTTTTTCAAAATCAAATCTCTCGACATATGTATGCCATTAACTAAGCCCTCTATTTTAATCAAAACAAAACGGAAAAATACAAAAAAGAACACAATACTTCCGATTTCTAATATTAGACATTTCTCAGAAGTAAAATGCATGTCACAGCCACAGCCCTGGATATCGCTGACACACCTGAACACTATAAAGAGGCACTAAAAGTAGTATTATATAATTCTTAGTTTCTGTTCCATTGATTTTGTAACTGTCCAACAAGACGTTAAATCAATTATTAAAAAAAAAAAAAAAAAAAAAAAAAAAAAAAAAAAAAAAAAAAAAAACATCACCTGTCTGATTGTGGTAGCCGCAACCAGAAGTTGGTAATCGTGAATCCACAGAACCGGCACAACATTGGTTTTTCCCTCCGCGTCCAAATCTCTGATGACGTTCCTCAAAGCGTTCAACGTACAGTTGGCAAACTCTTCGTTTACTTTACAGTAGCTCTGAAAGAAAGAAATTCAAGCGAATCATTTTAATCAGCAAAAAAAAAAAATTAATCATTGGGCTTTTTAGTTTGTGAGAAAGACAAAAAATTCGCATTTTTTTTTGTTGAATAGGAGACAGAAAAGAAAATCACAACTCAAGAAATCATTTTAAGTAAACAAAAATTTATTGAATCTTTGGTGTCAGGCGTTACGGAAACGTTAGTCGTGTTTTTCTTTTAGATATTTCCAAATATTTCCATTTTCTTCCAAGTTTAGCTTCCCCACTACTCGTGAAAGAAAAATGCGTTTCGGTACTTTAAGATAAACAATCGACTGCAAGAATTTTATAAATAAGAAATGGAAGCAATAATTTTATAAATATATCTTGGTTAACCAAACTGGAAGAAGATTTTTCCTCTTCCAAAAGAAAAATGACTCTCTTCCAGTTCGTCCATTTGAATCCACTTTGGTTAGAAAGAAAGATACAGCTGTTGTACGACAGAGATTCGGGAAAAAAAGAGCGCTTGCCATGCGGAAGGTCCCGGTTCGATCCCCTGGGCCGACAAAAATTTGTATTGTTAATTTGGTTACAATTGTTTGTAAGGATACCTTCCAGTGCGCTCGTGTTGACCCAGCACCTAAATGGGAAGTATTGTGTCACTTCTCGCCCATCAGGGGGGAGGCATACTACGGGATGGGCAGGCTGCAGCACAGACCCCAAGCGTCTACAGTAGCTCTTGTTACATGGGTATGAAATAAAAAAGGCTGTGAAACACTCATCTTAAAAAAATTAAAAAAATTGAGAGTGGAGTGTTTCCGGAACGAGACAGTTGAAAGGGATGTTGAAAAAAAATGTTCGTTCTACTCACTTTCCACGTATCTGCATTGAACTCAGCTCTGTCGGGCATCGAGTGAAACAGCGGCCAGAATGTGCCATTGCAGCAACCGTTGTAGAAACTTTCAAAGTCCCCTTTGTCCACGTGAACGGGAATCACCTGTGAACCAAAGATAACGATAACAATAACAATATAACAATATCGTCTTATTTATACTGCCCGATTAGGACTATGACGTCCCATTATTCCAGCAGTAAGCCCAAGACGTATTATTATGAGGTAAAAATCCCAAATGGGAGGAAAACTTGTCATGTCCCAGCTGGGTTTTGAACCCACGACCTCTGGAACCTCTGGATTCACAGAGTGCCGCCTTTACCACTGAGCTACCGAGATAACGATAACACTCGGAATTATTCGGGATCACTCTTAATTAGATAGGTATTATTGAAATGCTGCTGATCGATACTTTCTGATTCAAATTCTGTTCCATAAAGACACTTCACTAATTGATTTTTAAAGTCATTTGTCAAGTGAACTGCCATATGTTTCATAAACATTTATTTGACAATTCTCCTAAAGCTTACTTTTTGACCGTTATGTAAAAAACACGCCTAACAAAAAAAAAAGATTTTTTTTAAAATTTAAACTCTCATTAATCCCATTTTTACCCACAAGCTGAGTTGCTGACACTGGCTCGCTATAAATAAAGACTAGTGCAGTGACCATTAAGTCATGGGAGCTAGTCTACACTGTCAAATAGACTCTTTTTAACTTTTCACACCAGAACCCCCCCCCCCCCCTCTTCCACCAGCAACGTGAAAATGGCCGCGTCCCGCTATTGCTCCAAAAAAATCTGGTCACCCTAATTATGTAGTACCTACGTATACTTACTTGGCTACTAGTCAAACCGGAAGTCGGGGCTTTGTCCAGAGGAATCCGCCTCTGGAATTATCTCGTCCGGTCTGAGGTCGTGCAGGCCAGACCACCCAATCCAGATGCCCTTGCAGTCAATCACCACCGGTGCCACCGCAGTCACTAACCCTCCGGCACTGGAAAATACAGTAGGTATATAAGTATAAGTAGTGCTTTATTTAGACTGTCAGCGCAAGACAGGTAGTCCCATTATGCCAACAGTTTAAATAGTAACATAGATTTAGATAGATAAAGTAGATAATGAACTCTGATCGAGAACTGAAGCACCCCTTCTGCATAGGAAATAGCATATACTGCCTCTATAGAAAATGCCGGACACAATACTAATAGCTATGGAGTTCGCCATTTTCTATTGAGGAAGTGCTTCACAAAAGATGCCCAGAAAGCATTGAGAGTTTTTTATCTACTTAATATTTTTAAATCTATGGGTAATAATAAATTAGTGTTTGTTTGTTTTCTTAGAGTTTTATTTGTTATTAGGTTCATATTAGAAATCCAAATTGTAATCTATATATATAAAATCCATTTACATTCATTCATAATATTATATAAAACTAGGATTCTTTACGTCGTTAGAGTTGAGAGTTTAACGTCGTTTTTCAACTGCGTGGTCATACACGACGGGGGTTTTATCCTCCATTCGCAGGAAACTTACAAACCTGATACCCTCATTGACCTCACCCAGCCTTGGTTGGGTCGGAATGCCAGCATCACGAGGTCTTCACCTCGCTGGACGTTGCTTAACTTCGGTGATCCTACAAGAACCGGTGCTTTCAACGCGCCATCGACGTAACGCTGGCGAATTAGTATAGCTGTGAAGCTCACTGTCATTTTTTCTTCTTTTTTTTTTTATCAAAAAAAAAAAAATATATCATAGCTCAATGGAGGTTCTGTCTGCTAACTAGTTTAGAATTCGCTATATATAATACTGAAATATGCAAATGTTATGTTTTACATTTTAAAAAATACAATTAATTAGATTAATTCCAATTATGTTTAATAATTCGGCCCTATTTCAAAGAGCGGGAGCTTCTACTACTTGGTAGCCCACAGCCTCGTTGGATTCGGTACTCATGCACCTGCTTTTCCTGACAAGAGTGCCGTCAGGTAACCTCTGGAGAACGAAGGGCAGCCGGTTTTGATACCACAATCAGGGGGCGTTGATGTCAGGTCTCCGCGGCATGATAGATGCCGTATAGTCGGTGACTGGAACACAGTTATGACAAAATTGTTATTATTAGGTAGGTAAAATCTAGCAACCTAGCATTATTAGCAGGTAAATCTAGCAATCTAGCATTATAAGCAGGTACAATCTAGCAATCTAAGCCAGCCTCCGTTGCGTATTGGTTGTGACTACTGCCCGTAGTCCAGAGATTCTGAGTTCGATCCCCGGTCGGAGCAGATTTTTCACACAGAAAATTCTGTTCCCTCCGTACATGTGAGGCTAGCATTTTCGGTCCTACCCACGCTGGGTGAGGTTAATGTGGGGTAGCTGGTACGAATCCAGGACGTCCTAATCCAGTTCGTTAAATCAAATAGAATCGTTGGGGTTAGGAAAGGCATCCAGCCGTAAAGAATGTGCCAAAACCTACCAACCTCAACCATGAGGTTGAACAACGTCGACCCTGCTCAAGCGGGATAAGACAGAGTAAAAGAAGAAGAAAGAAAATCTAGCAATCTATTAGTTTGGACCGACGCGACGCGACGCTAGCTTAGAAGATGTATATCCTAAATTAGAGTCAAATGAAAAAGGCAATAATAATAATAATAATTCCGTGTCCAGATCAAATGTCCAGGCTCCCTTCATGTCCATCTTCATGGTTTTAACGCACTGATTTTTAACGGTACGGGGTTTTTACCCTCTATTCGCTAGAAATCGTACCAAAAACCCACCTACCCTACTTGGGTAGGACCGGAAACGCCAGCCTCACGTGTTCGGAGGGAATAGAATTTTTTGAGTGAAAAGTCTGCTCCAACCTGAAACCAAACTCAGGATCTCTGTGGACTACGGGCAGTGGTCACAACCGTTATACCACGGAGGCAGGCTCAATGGGAATGGAGAAAGCACTATATCCTGTCCCGGTACCTCAGTAGTAACGGCGGCACTCTGTGAATCCAAAGATTCCAGAGGTCGTGGGTTCGAAACCCAGCCGGGACATGACAAGTTATCCTCCCATTTGAGATTTTTGCCACATAATAATATGTCTTGAGCTTACTGCTGGAATAATGAGACTTTAATAGTCCTAATCGGGCAGTATAAATAAGGCGATATTATTATTAAAGTGTACCCACACTACCCACGCAGCCCACGTGACCGTACTTCCACGGCCCTATGTCCAAGCTCTCGGAAGCCTTATCACTGGAGTGCAAATATTGTTCCACAGTGACTCTGACAATCTCCGAATATTCGATAAAAATTACTTTGTTAGAATCAGGAGAGTCTAAGGGCCAAATTATGAAATATTGGGTTTAAAATTGAACTTGGGTGAACCCTGTTAATTTGTTTGTTTTTGTTTGTTTTTTTTTTTTTTTTTGAAACAAAACTAAACAAAAAACAAATAGGATTACAGCTAAGATAAGCCATGGCCTCATTCCAGATAACGTTTTTACTCTCAATATCCCCATATCTGACTTTCAACCGTAAAATTTCGTCAAATAACATAACTCTCTGGATGTATCCCCCGTTTGATCCCCGGTTGGAGCAGACTTTTCGAAGAAAATTCTGTTCCCTCCAAACACGTGAGGCTGGCATTTCGGCCATACCCAGGCTGGGCGAGATTATGTCGGTAGCTGGTAAGATTCCCAGCGAATGGAGGGTAAAACCCCCGTCCTGACTATCTATCTCAATCAGGACGTCAAAACCAAATAGAATCAACCGGTCACAATAGATCTAATTAGGTCGCAGTATTAATTGTTAGGTTTTCACTGAAAACCCTGCACCCAAATCAGATAATGATAATAATAATACAGGCATTAGAAAGTACCTAGATAATCCGATTACTAAGGTAAGACATTGATCTTTAACCCATTTATTCAAGGATTTATAAAACCCACGTTCTCGACAGATGCACGAGTTTTTCACTAGTAGGGCTATATGATTATTGATTATGATATGATTTTAAAGGAGCTAACGTAGTGCATTATACAGTCTGTTTTATGAATATAATTATATAGATACTTATGAATATATTTTCCGCCCTTTAGTTAGGACATTTGTATATAACTATACAGTATGTCTCAGAAGTCCTAGCGGAGGCCCTGTAACTTTTGAACGGATGGGAATTTTGAAATTCTGTTTTTTTCTAGACATAGAAAAAGGCCCATGGCAAATCTGATGGTGATGTTAAAATTCAGGTTCGACACCCGGAAGTGACATATTTTGATAAAAAATGCCCATTTCTCTCGAAATTTAAATGAGAAGGTATACTTTGGGTTTCATATTATCAATTTAGCGGCTAAAACAGGTAATTATACAAAGTTTCATTTTTCTGCCACAATCAGGGGCGGAGCTATGTAGGCTGAAAGTTGAAAAATCAGGTACCTCATTGATTGACCATTTAGGACCTATTGCACTAAAAATTGGTTTTAAAAGGATAGAAGAAGTGTATTATTGAAGTAACAAAACAATGAAAACACCAATATCTGTATCACCATTCAATCAGTGGCGGAGTAAAAAAAATAACCAGATTGTGATTTTTTTCCAACTTGAAGCTTCGGTCTCCAAGTTGGTAGTCGACAACACTACATTGCACTTACCTTTCATCAGCGATGGAATTTTTTTTTTTTTTTTTTTAATTTATTTAAAATTGTTTTTAAATTTTATTTTTCTGGCCATCATTTTCTTGTGTTTCTTATGATAATAATAATGAAGCTCTTATTCACATTTAGCATAGTTTTTCTTCTCACCATTACAATTCTTAAGAGTCGAACCGGATTCATACGGAAACATGCATTATTAATAAAATTATTGAAATAGGTAGTACATATTGATATTTTTTCATTAAGTCAACGAACTCAGAAGCTTGTAAAATGAAAAGTAATACTTTCCTATTTTATTACCTACATGTTAAATATTTTACTTGTGATATTTTGTGCAGTAGGTAAGCTTGAAATCATAATCTTCAACATAATGATTTTTCACTCCGACACTGATTGAAGGGTGATACATATTGGCGTTTTCATTGTTTTGGTGCTTAAAGGAACGATTTTAAAAACATTTTGTGAGCAATAGATCCCACATTGCCAATCAATGTGGTATCTGAATTTTTCAATCTTTCAGCTCCTATACCTCCGCCCCTGGTTGTGGCAGAAAAATGAAACTTTTTGTAATTTCTGTTTTGCCGTAATTGTAGTATGAAAACCCCAAAATATCCTTCTCATTTAAATTTTGAAAAAATGGGCCCTTTTTTTTTCAAAAATTCACTTCCCGGGGTCGAACCTGAATTTTCATCCCATCGTTTTTTCCATGGGCCTTTTTCCCATGTCTAGAAAAAAACAAATTTCAAATTCCCAGCCGTTCAAAAATTACAGGGGCCCCCGCTAGGACTTTGAGACATTGTATAGTAGAAGTATAAAAGTAATTTTTTTTTTAAAAATATTTACAAGTTTGGCATATTGAAAAAACATAAAAAAAAAATTAAAGGCTTAAAAAAATAAAAAAAAAACAAAAAAAAACAACAACAACAAAAAAAACAAGAACCATGTATAACCCTTTAGGAGTTAATTTTTTTTACTATTTACATAGGGACTTTTTGGGTGTAGAAATGTGAAACACTAATTTTCTAACCAAATAAAAAAAATTA